>JASDQU010371804.1:1450-50946 GCA_032191745.1 Picea mariana | reverse complement strand
AGAGGAGATCCTCTCGAGCCTCCGTCTTCACCTTCAAGTTCTAGTTCTTCTTCCTCTGAGCATTCTCATCATTCTCATCATTCTAGCCATAAAGCCTCTTTTAATAAACCATTACTAAAGCTTGATGTAAAATTTGCTTTACCTATGTTTAATGGAGATGCTAATCGTGAAAAGCTAGATAATTGGATCCAACAAGTTGAAGTGTATTTCTGTGTCCAACATATTGATGAAGAGGAAGTTAAAGTGCAACTGGCTTCTCTTCGGTTGGAAGGCACCGCTCTCATATGGTGGGAGAGAAAGCTTCAGGACAGAAGTAAGTGTGGTAATCTTCTTTCCTCATGGTCGGAATTTAAATCAGTGATAAGGAAGCAATTTTATCCATTAGGGTATTTACATAAAGCAATGATGGAATGGAAAAATTTAAGGCAAAGTAAAGGTCAAACTGTACAAAGTTTCATAGAGGAATTTAGGAAGAAATCTCTTGCATTGAACATTCCTTTGGATTCTTATGAAACTTTAATGAAGTATATTGGTGCACTTCATAGTTATATTCGTCATACTTTTCTCTTGTTTAACCCCACTAGTCTTGACGAAGTTTGTGTGCAAGGCACTCACCTTGAGAACAGGGGGAAACATGTTCAAGAAGATCCCACGAAGAAACCTTCCAATCTCTCACATAAGACTTTTAAGAAGTTTAAAAGGAAGGACAAGAAGACCGCTACAGTGACGAGAGAAGGAGGAAAACCATCTTGCACTCATTGCAAGAAGAGCGGTCAGAATGAAGAAAACTATTGGAAACTGCATCCAGAAAAGAAACCGAAACAATTCGGTGGAAAGGGGAAGACAAAGACATTGCTATAGTGCAATAAGATCTTGGTTTTGATTTAGGAGATGAGGGAAAGATCACAACGATTGGAGTACAAGGTAAAGATTCTCTTCATGCTAGTTCAAGTTCCAATAATGAATCTCATGTTGATGAACAAAAAAGGAATGGGTTATTTCATATAAGAGTTGTATCTAAACATACTAATATAGATACATTATTTGATCCGGGTTCCCAAGTAAACTTAATATCTGAAGCACTTGTCAAGAAGAGGGGTATTGAAATGAAACTAAATCTGAAGCCTTATCCTCTTGGTTGGGTATGTGATAAAGCAAAACTTAATGTCACCAAACAATGTAAGATCATATTTGCTATTGCTTTAAAGTTGATTGATGAAGTGGATTTGGATGTTTTACCACTTGATATATGTGGCATATTGTTGGGAATTCCTTATCTTTGTGATAGAAACGCAGTCTTTGTTCGTCATGAGAACAAATACCACCTTACTAAAGGGAGAGTGTAATATATTGTTAGAGCTCACAACATGAGGGTAAATACAACACTTGTTAGTGCAGTGAAAATGAAAATACTCATAAACACTAATAAGAGATAGGTACTCATGGTCGTCAGAGAGAAATATGTGGGGACATCCGACGCTTTCCAAGGGTGTGATCCATCTCATAAAAATGAATTAATTGATATTGTTTCTAAGTATGATGATATTTTTCAGGAACTAGATGGATTACCTCCTAAGAGGGAAATCCAACATGAGATACATCTTCAACATGATTCTCCTCTTCCTAATGTGGGCATGCACATGATGTCAGTTGTGAAGATGACAAAGATCATGAAGCAGATACAATGCTTATTGGATCAAGGGGTCATCAGACCCAGTTCATCTCCTTGTGGTTCTCTGATCATGATGGTGCCAAAGAAGGAAGACACATGGCGAATGTGTGTCAATTATCGGGCTTTAAATAAAATCACGGTGAAAAATTGACACTCTCGTCCTCGCATAGATGATTTACTTGATCAATTGAAGAATGTTTTTTATTTCATTAAGTTGGATTTGCGCAGTGGATATCATCAAATCAGGGTCGCAGAACAGGATGCATGGAAAACTGCCTTTAAAACTAAACATGGATTGTTTGAGTGGTTAGTTATGCCATTTGGGCTTTGTAATTCTCCGACAAATTTCATGCGTGTGATGAATGATGTATTCATGCCTTTCCTAGATGACTTTGTGATTGTATATTTAGATGACATTCTTGTTTTTAGAGGGACTTGGGATGAACATGTGAGGCATGTAAAGAAAGTATTGGATACTTTGCAAAGGGAAAAGATGTATATAAAATTGTCTAAATATGAATTTGGCAAGACTACACTTGTGTACTTAGGTCATATTGTAGGAGGAGGACAATTGAAAATTGATCCTCCCAAAATTGATGTAATTGTAAAATGGCTTGAGCCAAAGAGTGTAACCGAAGTACGAAGCTTCTTAGGTGCAGCTCAATATTGGAGGAGATTCATTCCCAACTTCTCCTTTATAACAACTCCTTTGCATGCCTTAACCAATGTGAAGAACACTTTTCAGTGGGAAGGAAAGCAACAAAAATATTTCAACATTTTGAAGGAGAAGATCAACACCGCACCAGTATTAGCACTGCCGAATCTTCAACAACCTTTTGAGATCGAGACAGATGCCAACGCATACACCATGGGTGCAGTATTGATGCAATATCGTAAGCCTATCTGTTACCATTCTGAAACTTTTAACCAAGCTATTGTTAACTATCCTACATATGATAAATATTTGTATGCATTAGTCCAGAGCGTAAAAAAATGGAAGCATTACTTGTTAGGGAAGGAAAAAATCATACATACAGATCACCAACCCTTACAGTATCTTCAAGCATATACCAAATTGCAACAATCTCGACAGTACATGTGGATGGGTTTTCTACAACAATTTCATTTGGTAATCAAGTACAAAAAGGGTACAAGTAACAAGGTAGCTAATATGCTTTCTAGACCTCCTATTGTTGCTTCTAATGTTTTAAAGAATACTTCTTTATCTCATGATATCTATGTAGAACAATATTCCATCGATGAATATTTTAAAGAAGTATATGTGAAGCTAACCATTGGTGCATAGGTAGAGAACTATTGTCTACATGCAAAACTACTCTACCATATTGGAAAGCTATGTATTCCTACAAGTGAACGAGTCCATGTAATATGAGAAGCTTACACTTCTCTCGTGTCTGGGAATTTTGGGGTAGGAGAAACTATGGCTCATTTGCAGAGGTTTTGTTACTAGCCTCAAATGAAAGCAATTGTAACGAAATATGTAAAGGGGTGTGTGATGTGTTCTACTTGTAAGCCCACTAATAGAAAACTGAGGCTATACTCACCACTTCCTGTTCCATCCCATCCATGGGAAAGTGTCTACATGGATTTTGTAGGGGGTTTACCAATGACCAAAGGGGGTCATGATTATTTCTATTTTGTAGTGGATAGGTTCAACGAGATGTGTATCTTGATGCCATGTAAAAAGAAGATCACTGCTGAGCAGGCTGCTAATCTCTTCTTTTGGTATGTTTGGGTTCACTTTGGATTACCCACATCCATTGTCTCGGATTGCGATACTCGATTCCTTGGGGACTTTTGGACTATCTCATGGAGGATGATGGAAACCAAATTGAAGAGGAGCACTACTTTCCATCCATAGACCGACGGAAAAACAAAGGTTTTAAAACAAACAATGGTACTTTTGCTTTGAGGCTACTGCAGTAAGCATCCCAAGTTGTGGGATGAACATATACCCAATGTAAAACATGCGTACAACCAAGATTTACATTCCTCCACTCAAAGTTCACCTTTTGAGACATGTTTTGGGTACCTACAAAAGGTTCCTTTGGACTTGATGTATGGGGGAGATGTCGATGTGAATGAAGAACGAATAGAGGACACAACCAGAAAGTTCATCCAGAGGATCCAACAGATACACTAGGCAGTCAAGGAACAGTTGGGGAAAATTCAGGCACAGTATAAAGCTTGACATGACAAGCACATGGTTGATCATCAGTTCCAGGTTGGAGACTGGGTATGGCTTTGCATCAACAAGGAAAGATTGAAGGGTGAAGGAAATAAACTCTAGCCCATTCGTTATGAACCCTTCACTATCTTGGATAAAAGTGGTACTAATGATTTTCATTTTGATCTTCCACCTTACATGCATATTTACTCAGTTGTGAACGTTGAGAACTTGAAACATTTTGAACCTCCCATGATCATGGATCAAGATGAGGAAGTTTCAATACCTTTAGTTGATGAGTTTTCACCTGAGTACTTGGATGATTTACAAGAAGATATCATCTTGAACAGAAGGATGAGGACTTCATGCAGGGGTGATGTTGATTATCTTTGAGTAGGCTTAAAAGGCACACATCCAATCAAGGCAAAGTGGATCGAGAAGGAAAAAGTGAGGGGACTTTTCCTTCACTTAACTGTTGATTGATGAAATATTTTGGCGGTCCAAAAGGCTCTTAGTGGGAAGGCATGATCCAAAAAGAATCCAGAGAAGGCTAAGAACAACTCAGAACTCACAGAGGCTACTCAGAACGCTCTGAATGGATCCAATAGATAGAGAAAGGGAAATAATTCAAAGTTCCAAAAACTCAGTGAAAATGGAATGATCTCAAAGAGTGCGCTACAAGATTTTTAACGGTGCAAACGATTCGTCAAACAGAGTTACAGATTGAAAGATATTCATGGTCAAAGTTTGGTCAACCTAGCCCAGTCAACAGGGATAAGTCATCATCCATACGGATGATGTCATCATCTGTACAATTCACGTGGTAGGAGTAGGGAAGTGACACATGGCATGTTGATGTCAGTATGATGTCACCATGATGATTTGACAGCACCAGAGGCTGCCACGTGTCACTCGGTTATTGGATTTTTGGACTGATCTGTGGACCAATCAAATCGTACCACATGGTAGTCCATACGACTAACATGGCATGCTGAATTGGAGTGCTGAATTGGCAGGGGGAAGCATGGTCCAATGAGAGGCCGCCACGTGGCCCAATCAGGGGTTGCGACGTGGCAGGCGGGAAATGCACAAGGACAACCCGTGAATGAATTTTGAAACAAAAATAGTGGCGGGTCTGCCAAATTTGGCGGACCACGCCAACTATAGACACAGTTAGAGAACCTTCTAGAACCATCTCCAAGTATAGCAGGACAAACTATATATTATATAAACCATATAACAAACAAACCAAAAGTGGAGTCTGTGGGGATCGACCTCGGAACCTCCGTCTAAGCCTACGCCTTAATACTTCCGCCCCTAACCACTAGGGCATGGGTACCACTTGTTTCATATCGCTGGTTTTAATATTTAAAACATGTATCCACCCAGCCACGAGGAGAAGAGACGCAGATGCACGTCCTTTCGGGCATGATTTTCGAGGTGAGGTACAATCATTATTGCATGTTGCAGAGGGCACAAAAATCAAGACAAAATCCTTTTTGGGCTTGGGAGTGACTGAGTCGGATCGAGGCGTGGAGACAATTGTTTTTGGGTAATTTGATGCCACGAATTCAGTGGTGCTGCCTGTTTTCTGATCTGATCATTTTTTCTGCAGCTTGATTACAGAATGAGGTATACTTATGTATTTTTCCAAATTATTTCGCTGAGTTAATGAAAGAGCCTACCCATTTCAGAGAAGGACCCGGAGACGTAGTCCACTAGGGACGAACTCCATTATCAAGTTTTTGTGTTCATATTTGATGCTTATGTCTCTTCATTTTTTAGTTTTCCCTTCTTTAATGAAGCACTTTAATTTATGCTCATTTAACGAAATTCTTTATAAGTCACGATGAAAAGATCCCAGATCATTTTTAAGGGTCTATAAGAGAATCGACTTCAATTCTATGCAAGGAAAATTTAAAGAAGAAAAAGTAGGTGGTTGCATATCGGGCTCATGATAAAAAGATAAAATATAACAAGTAGGTAGAAGTGTTGGAGTCTCAATTAGATAGTTTGTCTAAGCAAAATTTGGTAGGTTTTCCAATAGAAGAATTCAAAGTGGAAGTTTGTAGTTTAGCACAAAGGAAGATGAAGTTGTTGGAGGATAGAGAGATAACTTGGAGGTTAAAATGTAGAGCTATTTGGCTTGAAAAGGGTGATGAGAATACTAATCACTTCGATTAGTATGAAAATTAGTAGAAAAATGTTAATATGGTCTAGAAGATTAAAAGGAATAACGGGGATATAGTTAAAAGTGTTGAAGACATTACAAAAACATGGGGGAAGCACTTTGGTGAGATTTACAAAGAAGATAGTAGGGTTACTATAGTTGATATTTTTAAAATGATATACCACTTCCCCCGCTTTTTTACTAAAAAGGATAATGGGAAGGTTTCAGAAGAA
This sequence comes from Picea mariana, assembly GCA_032191745.1. NCBI lineage: Eukaryota > Viridiplantae > Streptophyta > Pinopsida > Pinales > Pinaceae > Picea > Picea mariana. Next base: position 44,683 of record JASDQU010371804.1, on the reverse strand, counting down.
GTGTCAAAGAACGAGCTAAAAGAGGTTCTTCACAGTTTCAAAAAGGGAAAAAGTCCAGGTCCGAATGGATGGCCAATGGAATTCTTCATATTTTTTTATGAGGTAATTATGGAAGATTTAATGAGGGTTATAAATGAAACTAGAGTTAATGAAATGATTTTGGAAGCATTTAATGCAACATTTGATGTTCATATACCAAAGACAAACAATCCAACTTATTTTGAGGAATTTAGGCCTATCTCATTATGTAATGACGTCTATAAAATTATTGCAAAGATAGAGTAGATTTGGGGGTGAAGGCATTGTTACAAGATTCAATTTCTCATGAGCAATTTGGATTTGTATCAGGCAGGCTGATTCATGAGGTAATTGGGGTAGCATAAGAAGCTTTGAACTCTATAAAAACTAAGAAGATGTTAGTTATGGTGTTAAAAATTTACTTATCAAAATATTATGATAGGGCTAGTTGGTTATACCTAATTCTAATATTGATACATTTTGGTTCTTGTGTGCAGTATGAAAATTGGGTCATGAGCTACATTTCTACTGTCTCTTTTTCCATTTTGATAAATGGATCTGATTTAGGATTTTTTAGACTTGGAAGAGGGTTGGGCAGGGTTGTTTACTATCTGTAATATTCTAGATATAAAAAAGTATGCAGAACATAAATAAAGATCTAGAAATGGCAGATGAACAACAATATAACCAGAACAACACCACAATAATACCAAATGGATACCACAATAACACCACAATAATACCAAATGGATACCAGAATAACACCAGAAAGAGCACTTGGATTATTGAGAGCAATGTTCACTTGCCTCTTCGAGGGGTAAACCTCCAGCAGAGTAGAGCTCTATTACAATAATATCCAAGACAAAAGTTCTGATACCCTTGACTCCTATTTATACTAAATATGTCTATGAAAAGAACCATCTAGAGGAAGATCCTTCTAGAAGCGAAAGCTTCTATTAGGTCTTCTTACAATGGACTTATTCTTCCTTATTGCTAGGCCTTCTTAATATTTACCTTTATTACATGGAAATATATTATTCTACCTACGTGAGGGGTTAGGTCCCTAACATTCTCTCCCCCTTAAAAATACCCTTGTCCTCAAGGCTTGCGATGGGGAAATTGCTGCAGAATGGTAGCTGGTTCCCAAGTGGCATCTGGTGGAGTTGTATCTTTCCACTAGAATAACACTTCCTTGATGGTTCACTGACGCAAACGACGCTCACGCTGGTCCAAAACTGCTTGTGGATGTATCCAAATGGAGCCTTCTTCGTCCAACTCGGGAAGGGTGGTTTGGGTTTGACACTTAGTTCCAATCACCTTCTTTAAGAAAGAAACATGAAAAACATGATGGAGCTTAGAATGACTAGGAAAAGCTAACTGATAGGCCACTTGTCCCACTCACTTGAGAACCGTATAAGGACCATAAAATTTGGGCGCCAGTTTCTGACAATGGTTAGCCTTTAGGGAATTTTGCTTGTAAGGTGGCAGTCGAAGAAACACCTGATCCTCTTCTGCAAATTGACGTTTAGAGCAACCTTGATCTGCTTGATGCTTCATGTGATTCTGGGCCATGACCAAATTCTCTTCGAGGGTATGGAGAATAGCCTCTCGAATTGTAAGCGTTTGGTCAACTGCCTAGACCTTCAAGACACCTAGAAAACATGAGAGAACTGAAGGTGGCGTTTGTCCATATACCGCTTCAAAATGAGTCATGTGGGTAGATGTATGGTATGAAGTGTTGTACCACCATTCATCTAGAGGTAACCATTGAGCCCACTGATTTTGCGTTTCCGATGAAAAACACCTCAAATATGTTTCCAAAAACTTGTTGACAACTTCAATTTGACCATCAATCTGGGGATGATAAGTTGTGCTGAGATGCAATTGGTTGCCTTGTAGCTTGAACAATTCTTGCCAAAAATTGTTGGTGAAAGTTGGGTCATGATAAAAAATAATAGAATGCGACATGCCATGAAGCTTGAAGTCCCAATCCATGAAAATTTGAGCCATCGAGGATGCTGTAAATGGGTGTTGAAGAGCACAAAAATGAGCATACTTGGAAAGATGATCAACTACCACCATAATGACTGATTTATTGCCCGATTTAGGTAAGCCTACAATAAAATCCATAGAGATATCCCACCAAATAATAGATGGAATTAGAAGCAGTTGTAATGTGCCCGAAGATTTGACTATTTTTCCCTTGTTGCGTTGACACACATCACATTCAACCACAAAATTACGAATGTTCTGTTTCATACCATCCTAGAAAAAAGAACGTTTCACCTGGTCATAGGTTTTGGTAAACCCGAAGTGCCCAACTGTGGGTGTAGCATGAAGCTCATAAAGTACCGTGGATATAAGTTTTAACTGTTTACTTAAATACAAACAACCTTTGTATCAAAGCTCCTCATTGAGCCAAGAGTACCCTAGGGAAACTGGAGAATCAGACTGCAATTGTTGTATCAGATGCGAACTTTTGGGATCGTGTATCCATTCCCAACGAACAACTTTGAGCCAATCTGGTACAATGAAGGAAAGAGAAAAAGGGACCCTGAAGTGCATCAAAGGGACAATGAAGTGCATCAACAACCACATTGTCTTTCCTTTCTTGTAAATGATCTCATAATCATATCCAAAGAGCTTAGTCACCCATTTTTGTTGCTCAGGGGAGGAAAGGCGTTGTTCCAAAAAATACTTGAGGATTTGATGATTTGTCTTAATTTGGAAGTGTTTCCCCAATAGATAAGGGCGCCAAATATCCACGACATGCAGAATAGCCAACATTTCCTTTTCATAGATTGATTTGCCCTAATTTCTCTTGAAAATTTGTTTGTTGGTAAAGGCCAAAGGCTGACTCTCTTGCATAAGGCCAACACCAATTCCTTTCCAGGACAAAGGTCTTTGTGAAACCAAGAAGGGCTAAAACTGGAGTGGTGCACATGGCCATCTTCAAGGTTTGAAAATCCTGAGCAGATGTTGGAGTCCAAGTGAAAGAATTATTTTTAAGGAGTGCAGTGAGAGGTGCCGCAATATTTCCAAAATTCTTAACAAACTTGTGATAATAACCTGTTAAACCCAGAAATCTCCGCAAGCTTTTGAGAGTCTTTGGGTGAGGCCAATCTTGCATAGATTCAATCTTTTTAGGATCCACCCTGACACCGGCCTTGCCCATAAGATGACCCAGTACTCGAATTCCGAGGCACAAAAATCACATTTAGATTGTTTGAGGAAAAGTTGGTGCTGAGAGAGTAGTTGGAGAACTCGATCCACATGAGCAATATGGTATGTCTAGGTTTTTCTATATATTAGGATATCATCAAAGAAAACTAAGACAAAATGACGGAGAAAAGGATGGAATACATGATTCATGAGGCTTTAGAAAGTGGAGGGAACATTATACAAGCCAAAGGGCATGGCCAAAAACTCATAGTGGCCCTCACGAGTTCTAAAGGTAGTCTTAGGAATGTCTGCCTCTTTCATATGGATCTAGTGGTAGCCCGAATGAAGGTCAAGTTTAGTAAATAACTGGGCGCCACTCAATTCATCCAAGAGGTCATTAATGACAGGAATGAGAAATTTGTATTTAATGGTGAGTTTGTTGAGGGCGCGGAAGTCAATATACATGCGCCAAGAACCTTCTTTCTTAAGGACCATGACCACATGAAAAGAGTAGGGGCTTGTACTAGGGTGGATAACAGCTGTGTTGAGCAGTTCTTGAACCATTTTCTCAATTTCATCTTTTTGGGAAAAGGGGTGATGATAGGGATGCATATTGGGAGAAAGCCTTCCTGGGACAAGGGGAATGGAATGATCATGAACACCATGGGAAGCAGGGAGTCCCTGGGGAGTGGAAAAAACCACTTGATGTTTAGAGAGGATGGATTGGAGGTCATGTGACACAGAGGGTGTCTCATTGGCTTGTATGGCTTGGAGTTGGGAAATAATGCTAGAATGACCTTTTTTGAGCAGCTTTTCCATGCGATGGGAACTAATGATCTCTGGGGAACCAACAATGATGCCTTGGGAACTTATATTGTTGGCCCTCTTGGTCGAATTGCATGGTTAATTCCTTAAAATCCATGAGAATGGGACCCAAAGTCCTTAGCCATTCTGCACCCAACACAATGTCACAACCACCCATGTTGATAACAAACATATGAGATTTCATATGGTAATCACCAATTTGGAGACACACATTTTCACAACGCCCTCCACATTTAATGGACCCACCATTGACAATCATGATTTGGAAATTATTGGCTGCACAAATATAACAATTAGTTTCTTGGGTAGTGCGGCGATGAATAAAATTATGGGTGCTTCCACTATCAACAAGAATGATGACCTTCCTATGCTTGATGTAACCAATTAGCTTGGGGGTTTGGGGAGTAGAGAAGCTAGTGAGAGCATTTAGGGAAATGACTGGTTCTACTTCGGGAGGGTCTGAGGGAGGGGTTATGTTAGTGTGTTCAAGTGAAATATGTTGAAATATTGTAACTGCAAAGAGTATTCTTATTATTATTGATATATTATTCATATGATCAATCCCCATTGTGGATCGATCATGTTACTTATTGTAATAGGACCAAATCCCATTTTGCGGATTGGTCAACAGACAATTATAATAGGCAGAATAAGAAGTCGGCCCCAATAGTTAATGAGAAGACCCAGGAATATAATAAAGGTGGGTTTACCCACCCAGTTGGAGAAGTCGACCCTGCCAGTGAAGAGACACTTCACACATGCCAGACTTGTATAAATAAAGGAGGCTAGCACCTCATTTGGAGATAACTCACTTACTCAGTTTGAGAGACAAGTTCTGATCTGTTACCGGCAAAGGAGAGAGAGAGTGGTGCATATCTTGGAGAGGACTTTCTGTTTTAGCATAGATATCTCTTGGCATTGTATTGGCTATCTATATTAAGGAAGTTTTGCTGGGTTTTCTTCCCCTAGAGGGTTTCCCAGGATAAATGCTGTGTCTCTTGTGATTGTGTATTTCTCAGTGATATTGGATTATGCTATTGTTATCTAATGAAATGCAAACATCTATAACAATGGCTTCAACATTAACATGGTATCAGAGCCAAGCTGAAGGAAGCATATTTCACAAGAGGAAAAACGTCACTGTTGCAGTACCTGCAAATTAGGGTTTTTCAAAAGTGAATCTTTTCAGCCCTAAAACTATCTAGAAAGTTGTGCCCTCCCCTAAGGATCAATTTGGCACTATCAGTGCACCTTTTCAGTGGCTAGATCTTTCGAAAAGTGAAACCCTAGTTTCACAAAGTACTAGAAAACCAGAGTACCAGAAGTACCAGAAGTACTAGAGTACCAAAAGTACCAGAAAACCAGAAGCACCAGTCTCAAAATCTGCAGATCAAGTTTGAGGGGGTAAAAGTTGGATTTTCAAAATTCTGACTGCACAAGCTAACTCACCTCAGCTCAGCACATCTATCCCCTGGATCAGAATTTCAAAATTCGAAGTTTGAAAAATTAGGGTTTCCTCATAAAACCCTAAGTTGCAGTTGCAGTTGCAGTCTTAGAACCGGTTGCATTTGCAGCCGTAGAACTAGTTGCAATCACCCTTGAAGTTTTCTTAAGAGTTGGCAATGATTACCACAGCTACCAGATGGAGCCACCACCTGCAAATNGTTGCAGTTGTAGTCTTAGAACCGGTTGCATTTGCAGCCGTAGAACTAGTTGCAATCACCCTTGAAGTTTTCTTAAGAGTTGGCAATGATTACCACAGCTACCAGATGGAGCCACCACCTGCAAATGCTATCAGAAGAATGTACTTACATATGTTTAATGGTTAAACCTTAAAGAGTATTTGCAGGAGAAGGGATCTCTTTCCATAGATCGAGAAGGATCTCAAGATCCAACACATTCAAAGGAATGATGCAACTCAGGTGTGATTATTCTGATATGCATCTATTTGTCATAACATTATCTTGATCAGTGTTGCATGTTGAAGCTATGATCAAATTATTAGAAGGATTAAAAGTTGATCATAGAGCTTATCCTCTAACCTAACCTTCTCTCAAGATAGCGTATTGTCTTAGTACAATAGACAGGTTGAAGAAAACACTCGTCACTTGAGTAAAGGAGACTTGGAAGAAAAGAAAACACTCATTCTTGAGGACAAGGCTCTAGGTTTGATTAATCAAGATTCAAAGGTACACATGACAAGTTGATGACTATAGTTGAGACAAAAATCTTTGTAAAGTATTATACCTAATAGCATGTGAGCATATGGAGGTATATGCTGTGCCTGATACAACTAACATCTCCTCTAGGAGAAACCTTGTGTGTTAGTTTCAGGTTACCATGGAAGAATGCTTGGTCACAACACTATAAGAGTGTTGACCTCATTTCGTATTGTATTCCTTACCTTTAATCTTTGCTTCAGATAAATTATAAGTGATAGCTCTAAAGGAGCTACTATGATGATTGTTCGTGCTATTGCCTTACATTATCAGAGGGATATTATTCTTGCTTGTTGCTTTGTTGACCTTACTCCAAGTCACATGTAATAACCCTGAGGAAGCTATAGTGAAGGTTGCAGAAGGCAATGTGCTAAAGAAGAGACCATAAATGAAGCAATCCTCATTGGAGGAGAAGAAGGTGACTTGCATGAGCTAAAGGGTCACTCAGAAGCTACCATGACCCACGCCATTGAAGAATCTTGGCATAGAAGATTAGCTCACATCAACTACAAGGCACTACCATACATATGCAAAGTGGTCACAAGTTTACCAGAACTCATGGGTGACCATGAAGGCGTATGCAATTGATGTGCACAAGGGAAGGACATCAAGAACCTGTTTCCGAAGAGGGATAGCAAGGCAGAAGGAGTCCTATAACTCATTCATTCAGATGTATGTGGCCCAATGCCATCATCCTTTATTAGTGGGTATGTATACTATGTATCATTCATTGATGATTATTCTCGTAAAGACTTGGATATATTTGAAGTGTTCAACAAATTCAAGGAATTAAAAGCCTTGATAGAGAACCTTTCTGTAAGGAATATTAAGATACTCAGGTCAGATAATGGAGGAGAATATACCTCAAAAGAGTTCGTGAACTTCTGCAAAGATGTTGGGATCGAGATCCCCAACAAATCGATGTAGCTGAACGAAAGAACAGAACCATACTGGAAGCTGTGAAGACTATGATCCATGATCAAGATCTTTCTATGTGCTTATGAGCAGAAGCAACAATGGCAGTTGTTTATGTGCAGAACTGATTGCCCCATAGTGCACTTGGGCTCAAGACACCAAAAGATATGTTCACCGGAAATAAGACAGAGGTAAGCCATCTAAAAATATTTGGCTGTCCAGTGTTTATTCATATACCTAAAGAAAAGAGAAACAAGCTAGACCCTTCAGGAAAGAAGGGAATATTTGTGGGATACTATGAGGTCTCCAAGGCCTTCAGAATCTATATACCAGGTCAACATCACATTGAGATCAATAGGGATGTGACCTTTGATGAAGATGCAATGCTCAAGAAATCTAAACTGTGTCAGCTTGAAGAGGTATATGAAGAGGAATCCGTAATCCCCAATACTGCAATGAGGGAGGTTCCCAAAGCTGCAGAAATAGAGAGGGAAGTTGTAACTTCCCTTGATGAGGAACTTCTAGAAGACCATGATATAGTAGAAGTGCAAGAACCTCCTCAGATGATGATCCTCCATAAAAGAAAGCCAGCTTGGGCTAGAGAGCTTCTTCAAGATGGAGAGAAATATGGTGTTCCTGAAGGAACTATGAGACAGGTGAAAAGACCAAAGCCATTCTCCAGTTATATGGCTTTGATGTGTGATCTTCTAGAAGAGGAGCCTACCTGCTCTGAAGAATCCATTCAGAGAAAAGAATGGGCAGATGCCATGACAAAGGAATACAAATCCATAATGAAGAACGAAGTATGGGAAATAGTTCCCAGATCGAAGAATAAAGATGGGGTATCCTACAAATGGCTCTTCAAAATAAAACGTGCTACTGATGGAAGTATTGAGAAATATAAAGCAAGATTTGTCGCTCGTGGATTTTCCCAGAAAGAAGGCATTGACTATGAAGAGACATTCACTCTTGTAGCCAGATACACTTTGATTAGAACTATCATAGCTCTTGCAGCTAAGATGAAATGGAAGTTGCACCAGATGGATGTGAAGACAACCTTCCTGAATGGTGTTATCGAAGAGGAAGTGTATATAGAGCAACCCCAAGGATTTGAGGTTGAAGACATGAAGTCTCATGTCTGCAGATTAAAGAAAGCCTTATACGGATTGAAGCAAGCTCCTAGAGCTTGGTATGGTTGTATAGATAGTTTCTTAACGAGCTTAGGCTTTACCAAGAGTAAAGCAGACTCAAATCTCTACTTCAAAATTATGGATAATGAGCCAGTAATCTTACTGCTATATGTGGATGAATTATTCTTAACTAGAGAAGAAAAGCTCATCACTGAATGTAAAAAGAGACTTGCCTCAGAATTTGAAATGAAAGACCTCGGCCTAATGCTTTACTTCTTAGGTCTTGAGGTATGGTAGAGTCCTGAGAGGATCTTCCTTAACCAAGGGAAGTACACGGTCGAAATCTTAAAGAGATTCGAAGTGCTGGAATGCAAGCCCATGAATACACCCATGGAAGCAAAGTTGAAGTTGCTAGTCGATACGTCGTCAGAATTGATTGATGCCACACTGTATAGACAGATTATTGGATCACTGATGTACCTGACGAACACCAGTCTAGACATTTGTTTTGCCCTAAACACCTTGAGTCAGTTTCTCGTAGAACCTAGACGTGTTCACCTAGTGGCTGCAAAACATGTGATGAGGTACCTCAAAGATACAATAGATTATGGTCTCAGCTATGATGGATATCATGATTTCACATTGATTGGATACACTGATTCAGATTGGGCAGGAAGAGTTGCTGACAAAAAAAGCACTTCCAGATGTTGTTTCAGTTTGGGATCAGCCATGATATCGTGGCAGAGTAGGAAGCAATCCAGTATTTCTCTCAACACAATGGAAGCAGAGTACATTGCCGCATGCTCTGCTAGCTGCGAAGCTATATGGCTTCAAAAGTTGCTAACCGACCTATTTGATTTGGAGATGAGAGCAACCGTGATTCTATGTGACAACTAGAGCTGCATAAAGATGACAGAGAATCCTGTATTCCACGACAGGTCGAAGCACATAGAGATCCGCTATCATTACATCCGAAACATGGTACAGAGAGGAGCCTTGAAGCTCCAGTACATTAGCATGAATGAGCATGTTGCTGACGTGTTGACCAAGCCTCTATCTCGCGTAAAGTTTGAGTACTTTCGAGATAAGCTTGGCATAGTCCGAAAGGACCTTCCTCGAAAGGGGGAGTAGATGTGATGATGTTCCTTGCTTCTGACCTAGCTGTCAGACGTAAAGCAAGATGTGATGTGTTCCTTGCTTCTAACCTCGTTGTTAGATGTAAAGCAAGATGACTCCTTGCTTCTAACCTCGTTGTTAGACGTAAAGCAAGATGAATCCTTTCTTCTGACCTCGCTGTTAGACGTAAAGAAAGATGATGTGTGTGTTCCTTGCTTCTGACCTTGCTGTTAGACGTAAAGCAAGATGACTCCTTGCTTCTGACCTAGTTGTTAGACGTAAAGCAAGATGATGTGTTCCTTGCTTTTGACCCAATTGTTAGACGTAAAGCAAGATGATGTATACCTTGCTTCTAACCCAGTTGTTAGACGTAAAGCAAGATGTGACTTACACTGAGCTACCAACTTAACAACTATGACATAGAGCCAACTTAGTACTGTGATGGGCCAGCCTAGTGCTGTGATGAGGTATCACTCTATACCGATACATATTGATGCAGATGATGATGGTATTCTTTCGAGAATGATGATGCTGTTGATGAAGAAAACTTTCGATGATTTATAGATACGCTAGCCAAGATGATATTGATGATGCTGTCCTCCCATTTGATGTTGTTGATGATGTTGTCCTCTTTCTCTCACATGATGTTGCTGAAGAATACCCTTCTTGTTAAGGGGGAGTGTTGAAATATTGTAACTGCAAAGAGTATTCTTATTATTATTAATATATTATTCATAGGATCAATCCCCATTTTGGATTGATCATGTCGGTTATTGTAATAGGGCCAAATCCTGTTTTGCGGATTGGTCAACAAACAATTATATTAGGCAGAATAAGAAGTCGGCCCCAACAGTTAATGAGAAGACCCAGAAATATAATAAAGGTGGGTTTACCCACCCAGTTGGAGAAGTCGGCCCTGCTAGTGAAGAGACACTTCACACGTGCCAGACTTGTATAAATAAAGGAGGCTAGTGCCTCATTTGGAGATAACTCACTTGCTCAGTTTGAGAGACAAGTTCTGATCTGTTACCAGCAAAGGAGAGAGAGAGTGGTGCATATCTTGGAGAGGAATTTATGTTTTAGCATAGAGATCTCTTGGCATTGTATTGGCTATCTATATTAAGGAAGTTTTGCTGGGTTTTCTTCCCCTAGAGGGTTTCCCAGGATAAATGCTATGTCTCTTGTGATTGTGTATTTCTCAGTGATCTTGGATTATGCTATTGTTATCTAATGAAATGCAAACATCTATAACAATGGCTTCAACATTAACATGGTATCAGAGCCAAGCTGAAGGAAGCATATTTCGCAAGAGTAAAAACGTCACTGTTGCAGTACCTGCAAATTAGGTTTTTTCAAAAGTGAATATTTTCAGCCCTAAAACTATCTAGAAAGTTGCGCCCTCCCCTAAGGATCAATTTGGCACTATCAGTGCACCTTTTTAGTGGTTAGATCTTTCGGAAAGTGAAACCCTAGTTTCACAAAGTACCAGAAAACCAGAAAACCAGAGTACCAGAAGTACCAGAGTACCAGAAGTACCAGAAAAACAGAAGCACCAGTCCAAAAATCCGCAGATCAAGTTTGAGGGGGTAAAAGTTGGATTTTCAAAATTTCGACTGCACCAGCTAACTTGCCTCAACTCAGCACATCTATCCCCTGGATCAGAATTTCAAAATTCAAAGTTTGAAAAATTAGGGTTTCCTCATAAAACCCTAAGTTGCAGTTGCAGTTGCAGTCTCAGAACCAGTTGTAGTTGCAGTACCAGTTGCAGTTGCATCTGTAGAACCAGTTGCAATCACCCTTGAAGTTTTCTTAAGAGTTGGCAATGATTACCGCTGCTACCAGATGGAGCCACCACCTGCAAATGCTATCAGAGGTATGTACTTACATATGTTTAATGGTTAAACCTTAAAGAGTATTTGCAGGAGAAGGGATCTCTTGCCATAGATCGAGAAGGATCTCAAGATCCAACACATTCAGAGGAATGATGCAACCTAGGTGTGATTATTCTGATATGCATCTATTTGTCATAACATTATCTTGATCAGTGTTGCATGTTGAAGCTATGATCAAATTATTAGAAGGATTAAAAGTTGATCATAGAGCTTATCCTCTAACGTAACCTTCTGTCAAGATAGCGTATTGTCTTAGTACAACAGACAGATTGAAGAAAGCACTCGTCACTTGAGTAAAGGAGACCTTGAAGAAAAGCAAGCACTCATTCTTGAGGACAAGGCTCCAGGTTTGATTAATCAATATTCAAAGGTACACATGACAAGTTGATGACTATAGTTGAGACAACAATCTTTGTAAATTATTATACCTGATAGCATGTAAGCATATAGAGGTATATGTTGTGACTGATACAACTAACATGTCCTCTAGGAAAATCCTTATGTGTTAGTTTCAGGTTGCCATTGAAGAATTCTTGGTCACAACACTATAAGAGTGTTGACCTCATTTCGTATTGTATTCTTTACCTTTAATCTTTGCTTCAGATAAATTATAAGTGATAGCTCTAAAGGAGCTACTGTGATGATTGTTCATGGTATTGCTTTACATTATCAGAGGGATATTATTCTTGCTTGTTGCTTTGTTGACCTTGCTCCAGGTCACATGTAATAACCCTGAGGAAGCTACAGTGAAGGTTGCAGAAGGAAACATGCTAAAGAAGAGACCATAAATGAAGCAATCATCATTGGAGGAGAAGAAGGTGACTTGCATGAGCTAAAGGGTCACTTAGAAGCTACCATGACCCATGCCATTAAAGAATCTTGGCATAGAAGATTAACTCACATCAACTACAAGGCACTACCATACATATGCAAAGCGGTCACAGGTTTACCAGAACTCATAGGTGACCATGAAGGCGTATGCAATGGATGTGCACAAGGGAAGAACATCAAGAACCCGTTTCCGAAGAGGGACAACAAGGCAGAAGGAATCCTAGAACTCNCACATCAACTACAAGGCACTACCATACATATGCAAAGCGGTCACAGGTTTACCAGAACTCATAGGTGACCATGAAGGCGTATGCAATGGATGTGCACAAGGGAAGAACATCAAGAACCCGTTTCCGAAGAGGGAAAACAAGGCAGAAGGAATCCTAGAACTCATTCATTCAGATATATGTGGCCCAATGCCATCATCCTCTATTAGTGGGTATGTATACTATGTATCATTCATTGATGATTATTCTCGTAAAGACCTGGATATATTTGAAGTATTCAACAAGTTCAAGGAATTCAAAGCCTTGATAGAGAACCTTTCTGTAAGGAAGATTAAGATACTCAGGTCATATAATGGAGGAGAATATACCTCAAAAGAGTTCGTGAACTTTTGCAAAGATGTTGGGATCAAGATCCCCAACAAAACGGTGTATCTGAACGGAAGAATAGAACCATACTGGAAGCTGTGAAGACTATGATCCATGATCAAGATCTTTCTATGTGCTTATGGGCAGAAGAAACAATGACAACTGTTTATGTGCAGAACCGATTGCCCTATAGTGCACTTGGGCTCAAGACACCAGAAGAGATGTTCACCGGAAAGAAGCCAGAGGTAAGCCATCTCAAAATATTTGGTTGTCCAGTGTTTATTCATATACCTAAAGAAAAGAGAAACAAGTTGGACCCTTCAGGAAAGAAGGGAATATTTGTGGGATACTATGAGGTCTCCAAGGCCTTCAAAATCTATATACTAGGTCAACATCACATTGAGATCAACAGGGATGTGACCTTTGATGAATATGCAACGCTCAAGAAATCTAAACTGTGCTAGCTTGAAGAGGTATATGAAGAGGAGGCTAAACCGTGCCCTTAGCCATATTACCCAACTACCCAGGTAATAGAGAGTATCCTCCTGAGTGCTGTTCTCGGTGGCACTATAACAGTCTGGCGACCGATCAGTTTATCTATGGAGGGCTTCGAGAGATCTAGGCTGATCCGTATACAGGTGTTGTCTGATGCGCTACCACTCGATGGGGTACCAACATGGGTTACAAGGGTGGCCAATAGATGTGCGCTTAGGTACCACTTGTATTTCATGCATATATGAATTTTCGACTGCGGGTTTATGCACGTAACGACAAATCTTTGTAGATTAAATATGCCAAAATATGTCTCTACCCTGAAAAAAAAATAACCCACAATTTTCTGCCGAAGAAGGTGCTCTGATACCACTTGTAATATTCCAAATATAAAAATTATGCAGAATAAAAATAAATAGCTAGAAGTGGCAGATGAACAACAATATAACCTGAACAACACCACAATAATACCAAATGGATACCAGAAATACACTAGAAAGAGCACTTTGATTACTGAGAGCAATGTTCACTTGCCTCTTTAAGGGGGAAACCTCCAAGAAAGCAGAGCTCTATTACAATAATATCCAGGACAAAAGTTCTCATACCCTAGACTCCTATTTATACTAAATATGTCTATGAAAAGAACCATCTAGAGGAAGATCCTTCTAGAAGCGAAAGCTTTTATTAGGTCTTCTTACATTGGACTTATTCTTCCTTATTGCCAGGCCTTATTAATATTGACCTTTATTACATGAAAATATGTTATTATACCTATGTGAGGGGTTAGGTCCCTAACACTATCACCCTTACTGTTATATAAATTTGAGTCCTATGGTTTTTGGGTTAGAACCACAACAAAGCATAACCCAAGGAAACTTATCTCAGACTCTAATTAGACAATCAATTAGGAATAACCACCTACAATAAATAACTTTCGTAGAAAGGGAAGAAAAATGCACTTGGAATCCTACTTTTGAAGTAGATCCCAATAAATGTATTTTGATATGGAATTCCTTCATAACAACCCTCTTGAAGTTCTGCAGACAAAGAGATATGCAACTACAAGAAAGTAGTTATCTGCTAACTAACTCAATATAACCAATTTAATTTAGATGTTAGATTCAAAAGAAGATACATATAATCTTATATAAAACATGAATCAACACAAAATATGGATGAGAATGAGAGATCCTTTTATTAATGACAACAAAAGGGGTTGGTTACAATCTATAACTGCTGCGGCACGGTCCCATAACTAGGCTTGAAGTTCCTCCACCCAAGGATGAAGATGTATATGAGTGCCTCCAACACTCTACACTCTAGTAGGTAGAAGGAAGACAAATGTTTTCTTCCTAAAAAGATAAGGAGAATGCAAATTCTGGAAATGAGGGTTTCCAGGCAGAGGGGACAATCTCAGACACTAGGGAAATAGGGTACTTGTAGGGAAATCTTCAAAATGCCAGCATAAGGATCCATTTCTTGACTATGTTTTTCCTTCACCACAAGGCTCTCTTTTATACTCCATTTTGATGGTTGGAGTCATTATGTATGGGCTTTAGGAAGTTAGGGAATGGAAAAACCCGTAAATTCCGCTCGAAATGTCAGGATTATATTTTTTTGAGTCAAAATTAACATGTACACGGGTTGCTAACAGGGAACCCGCATATGTATGCGAATTGATTTATGGAAGTTCACATACACTTTGATAAATGGGGTTTTTAAATAAGTTTTTGAGGAGGAAAAAGGGGATTTAAGTCCCGGAAATAGGGAAATGGATGTACCATCAGCCAATGATTCATCATATGCATGTATAGTGGAAAATGATGTTATAACAAATGCCCCCTAATGTGTGAGGTCAAAAGGGAAACTTATGGCCGAAATACATTACAAAAGTCATGCGATAGTGGAGGGGTCATTGGGTAGGAGTAGTTGAAGATCAGTCCTGAAATAGTACCTACAACAGAAACAAGTAAGATACTCTCTCTTTCAAGTTGGGCATTCCCATGCTTGAGTGTGATGTAAACATGGACACCAAATCAAGTACACTGCAGATCCATGAATGATAACAATATTACTGATGTCCATGGCCATGAAAACTATACACAATGGATCCATGTGATATATAAAATCAAAAATCACGACCACGAGGAAATACACAATGGATCCATGCAAATGTAGATCATAGCCACAAATATATACACAATGGAGCTATGTATCAAGATCAAATCAGAGGATATATGGAGCCAAGGAAGTGAACAAACCAATCCTCTGCAAGTACCAATGTCAATGAGGGTGGTACAATCAATATAAGTTTGGTAAGAGCACAAAAAAGGTGATGCTCGTACTTCACTTGAAGTCTTCAATCCGACGATCGTGGTACGGGTCTGCACTATGTGAATAAAGGAGGTGAAGTCGAACATAGTGAGACACCGTTTGATTATCGGTCATTGATATATACCATTAACAAATGTGATACAACCCACCGATAATGATAATGGGTGTCAAGGTACCCAATACAATCTAACAAGTGTGAATAGATGATCTGATGGTGAACACCTGATATAATATATCGATCAAGGGAAATTGATGTATTCCCATTGTCAATAGAGAGGGAACCTACCATTGATTACTGCAAGCCTCATGGTACTAATAAAAAATCTAAATCCTTGTCCCATAGTAAGATGCGTTGAAGTCAATAGGAAGAGATTCATTGGAAGGAAGGCATTAAGGCATCCTCCATCATCCAACATGAGGGGTAGCAGAAGGCCAAAGATTTGTAAGGACTCAGATGCAAGATATTGTAAGGACCACACCGAGGAACGAATCCGACATGCACCAAATGGAAAATCACACGACATAGACTCTCTGAATAGTGGCCAATAATGGAGACTACTGTCAAAGACGAGGAATCCACCAATGGGGTCAGATGGAAATCAAGTTACTGCATGAATCCCTATGTGTGATGATGGTTTTTGATGTTGAACACAAGGGAAACCACTCAGTCGGGGACCAATGATGGTTTGTTATTTATTGAGCATAAGGTAACCTATCAATAATGGAAATAGGCCCAAGGTGAAACTTTAGGTCATACTCTTAGATCAATGAGTCGTAGTTGATAAGAGAAGACCTGCCAACAAGATTTCAATGAGGACCTTCTATACTGGCACGAGTGAGATGCAAATATACTTGTGAAACTGAGAAATATTTGACTAACACGGGAAGGTTGACTTGGAAAGACAAGGTTTCTGTAGAATGACTGACACAGGTTGACTTCCCTTGAATAGAGACATGACACAAGATGTTACTTAGGAAACATGGACTATAAACTAGGATACGTCTTCAATATAGGAGGTGTCAACAAATGCTCCACATGACTCGAAGAATAACCAGCAGGAGGAGATTCAACTCAATAACGAGGAAGGGTCTCCAAAAGCCATACTAAACCCATATTGATGAGATAAGGACTCATAATATTGTGCTGTTTTCAAGGGTGACATAAGTAGCTTCCACAAAAAAAAATATTTAGACTCATTCCCATCCTTATTTTTTGTTTTTAATTTTTTTTTTTTCTTTTTCATATCATTAAAGCTTGAAAAATAATAAAAGAATGCTATAGTGCAATGGAGGAAACGAGTTTTGCGGGAAAGCGAACTAGTTCCAGAGCATAAGGAACATACCTATGCTCAATGCAAAGAAGAATGTGCAAGATAAGGACTCTGAGGGGAATGTATCCTCCAAGGGTAAAGGTGTCGAGTCACAAAGGAATAAATTGCAAGGCTAACAAATGGTAGGAATTCATAAGCAAACATTTCAACAATGGGAAGATGAAGCCTACATTAGGCCTTGAAGCGCAAGTGGTTAATATGCATTGCAATTACAGCTCAACAAAAATGTGGAAGCCCCATGGGTAAGTTAGCAAGAAAGAGATTGAGAGGAATTCAAGAGGCTTCAACACAAAGACATGAAAAGACTAAGGAGGGATTTTGAGCCTACAAAAAAGCTGCAACATCGGTGTAAAAAATGCCAGTGAGATACTAACTAGGACACCCATGAAGAGGTAATCTTTACCATCCGTAAATGACACCTTTAAAGTAGGTTGAAGGAATAATGTTATGAAGGAATGGGGTTGACCCTATGACAAATATGTGATTGAAAAAGATAAATGCATTGTGCAGGCAGAATGGAACCTACCCTATATGCCAGTAAATAACACACTACCTGCTGAAGAATCCCAAAAGTGCCGACATAAGTAGCAACATATGTTAGAGGGAGTCCCATAGGTAATAGACAACAAAATGTTGAGAAGAAGATATGCACCTTCAATGTAAATTCATGGCTGTACTAAACATGAATCCTGAGCCTGTGAAGATATTTCATCATGGGCGACAAACTGTGAACAAGGTTCTATCTAGGGAACCCATGAATGATAGGCTCTACCACATGAATTAAAACACTTCTAAACAACAAATAAGGTTTTGCGTCACAACTTAGTGGGGTCAATCCTAAGGTAAAATGAAACAACAAATGGATAATGCAAAAATGCATGAAGGGTAAAATCTAAGCTATATGCTAGTTTTGAGATCATTACCTGTTAGAGCGGATCAACATGGAATGAAAAATGTACCAAAGAAAAACATCTTCAAAGTTTTGTATATAAGACCAAAAAAAATTACCTAGAAGTTAATAAGTCCAATATATAAACTTCTGATAAAAACATGTGCAATGGGATAAGAAACTTGAAAACAAGAAACCTAAGAGTAAAATATGTATAGAGCACCGCATAGCCTTGCAATGTATGCATAGTAGTTCTCCAGGTAAAGCCCATTGCTAGGCTTAGGCTAAGTGATTATTGGGAAAAAAATCTGTAAATTTTCCGTTTCAGGAAGAGGTCAAGGATCCATAAGCATATCTTCAAGGATGGCCTCATCTGAAGGCAACTCAACATCCATGAAATCAGATCTCAACAACACACAAATACCAGGCTCAAAGTCTCACAAACAATAATATGAGACTGAAGAGGAAACACTATATTACTCAGGCCATCACGAGGAAGCACTGGCTCCCATGCCCCCAGTGGATAAAACACTTGATCAATTGCCAAGACCTTGTCTCGATAAAGTGAACATAATTGTGAAGATCCCATCTCAGGAGAAATTGAACACTGAAGATAAGACTACACATAATTCACCTGAGGTGAGGAAGAGTCTCCTCAAACACTAGGAACACATAAAGGGGAAACCTGAGCTGAAATCAAACTAGGATGGTGATTATCAGATGAAAGCTGATCAATAGTGAAAATGCTTCTGTTGTGAGGAAAATGCATCACATGAAAAAGAATAGACACCACAACATTCATAGAATAAACATAATCACGCCCCAGAAGCATATTGAATTCCAAAGGGCCTGGAACCACTAAGATATTAACTACGATAGTCTTTCCACCTAATGTGATAGGCAACTAAGGAAGAATCCTCAATCATTCACTAGGTCTTTTGTCAAAAGCCAACAACTCACTGGTAGCTGACACAAGCTTGGGAGAACCCAAATCTTGCCAAGCCGAGGAGGATAAAATACTTGCAGATGATCCTTCATCTACAATACATCGACAAATGCCTTTCAACATAGATTCAACTAAAATAGTTATCTGGAAAGGTGCAGAAGAAGGAAGGCGAGGCTCCACAAGATCATTCCAATCAAAGGAAACCATCCTAGGACTTGGAGGGAGTGGACTCGAAGAGAGTGAAATGATAAAGACATAGTCGAAAGATGCATCACTCCATGAAAGAAGAGTGGGATCGACTAAATATTGTGTCGGCTCGACCACTTTGGAAGACTGTTCACTCTCCAAGAGAAGATTGGGATTGGTCGAAGATTTAATCAACGTGACCACTTCATCAAACACTAGTTGAATAGGATGCGAGATGATATGGTCAAGAGACACATCACCCCCTAAAATGAGACTGGTATCAACCGAAAATGGGATTGAAATGACCACTTCATCAAGCAACGATTGATTAGATTGTTGGGAAACCAAAGACGACGTAGAAATAGAAGGGCCTTTCAACAAGGACCACGCTCTTCATACCATGGCAATAACATGACACAAATGAGTAAGGTGGTCTCCCTTGAAAATATTGCAAGGGAAATTGGGCTTATGTATTATTCTTCTAGGCTTCTCAACAGCACCAATGCCCCCAACATGACTTGCAGCGGCTGGTGACATGCTCCCAACATGATTAGCAAAGGTTAGTTGGCTAGCTCCAATATCTCTTGTAGGGACTAGGTTCTTTCCCCCAACATTAATTGCAAAGGCTGGGTGATGGTCTTCAACATGACTAGTAGAGGTTCGTGAATTCCTACTAGTATGACTTGTAGTGACTGGACATTTTCCCCCAGCATGACTTGCAATGGCTAGGTGATGATATCCAACATGACTTGCAAAGGTTGGTGATGTTTTTCTAATATGACTAGTAGTTTCTGGACTTGTGCTTCCAACATGACTTGCAAGGGTTGGTTGTTTTCCCTAGCATGACTAGCAGAGGCTGGTGACATGATGCTAGTATGACTTGCGATGACTTGACTTGTGCTCCCAACATGACTAGTAGAGGTTGGTTGCTTTTTGTAATACCCCTAGGCTGAAACCCAAATTGTAAATGCAAATTCTTTTAAGCTGGTGAGATGTTTTATACCATTTTGCATGCACCTTCCATGGTATAGTGCGCACATGTACTACGCACTAAAATGATGAAGTGTGCACATTCCAGGATACAACGCGCAACAAACTTAAGTTCGCACGATTTTGAGGCCAGAGAGCCTTTTGTGTATATGTTGTGTTTTATAGGCCGGTGAGCCAGTTATTATAAGCTAGGAGGCTTATGTGTTGAATTAGGCCAGAGAGCATAGATGCTAAAGGCTAGTGAGCCTATTTTGGTATATTTCTTATCATTACTATAATACATCGTTGCATGTAAACCAACCACGATAAAAGAGTATGGGGGACTAAACTACACTAGTTAGGGAAATGGGGGGCTAAAAGTTAAGGATAAGGGGCTAAGCTAGGGAGCTTAAGCCAAAAATGAATATTATATTAATATTCCTTAAAGAATAAAGTATGGACAATTATTTTATCCTAAGTTCTAAGGATGGGAACAAGTGGACCAAAGTAGCTCTCAACATGACAAGTGTCAAGTTGGGAACATGCATACATATAGTTTGGACTTAGCTCATTTTCTCATATAATCATTTTATCATCACTCACTCACTGATTCAATTGTCCTCCATACCTTTCTATTACTATCACTGTACCTATACCTGTACATGTACCTGGTTATCTTAGGAGTTGGACTGAAGAAGAACGTTTTCAGGCCCATGGGAGATTGAAGAGGTAGGTTGTCAGGCTCGTGAGAAAATATCTCTAGGTGAGAGAATTGCTGGGAATTGATTTCCGAAGGTGCTAAAACGTAGCTACAGTGCTTTGAGACTTCTTGTCCAACCTGTTGCTGAAGCCCGAAAAGGAAGTGGGGTAGTGGAAGGACTGTTGAGCAGAGAAGGGGCACACTTCCTGGGGTGGGACACGCATGTGGGGAATGAGGGACTGCATGTTGTTAGTTTGAGTTGGCACTTGTAACGTAGTCTTTCCTATTTTCTGATATACATAAGCCTGGTTATGAATCCCTTTACCCGGGTGGAG
This sequence comes from Picea mariana, assembly GCA_032191745.1. Taxonomy (NCBI): domain Eukaryota; kingdom Viridiplantae; phylum Streptophyta; class Pinopsida; order Pinales; family Pinaceae; genus Picea; species Picea mariana. The sequence continues at coordinate 23,800 of JASDQU010371804.1, read as the reverse complement.
TTTAGTCCCAACTCAAGGGTGAACCACTGCTAAGAGTGATGAGCAGTGTGGTCTAAGGTTGGGAGGTTCGTGGAAGTTCTGCACACAGTTGGTGATATTTTTACAAGATAAGTGTTCATTTTGTGTTAAATTACATGCTGCATTATTATGTATGTGTTTATTTTTATGGGCTATTCCTGTGTGTGTTGCATGTGTATTTTTATTATTATTTTGTTTGAATTTGTGCATTTGCAGAATGTATTTGTATGTTTAAATTTATATATATAAAGTTCTGCAAGAATTTATGTGTGTGTATATGTTTTAATTTTGTATACTGTTCAATTTTTTTTTATGTGGCATAGCCCAATTGGATGTTGGGGATGTTACACTTTCCTCCAACATGACTAGCAGAGGTTGGTGAAATGTCTATAACATGTCTTGCAAAGGCTAGAGACTTAGTTCCAGTATGACTTGTAGTGATTGGAATTTTTCCCCCAACATGACTTGCAAAGGCTGGTTGCTTGATCCCAACATGACTAGAAGAGGCTGGCGACACGTCTCCAACGTGACTATAAAAGGTTGGTGAATTCTTATTCTTACCCTTCCTCTTCCTATTCCTTTTAGACTTCTGGTTACTAGTAGCTAGACTTTCACCAGAAGAGGGAGAAGGAGAAGGAGTAGACTTTGTGTATGTAGAAGATAAAGGATCAACATCCATTCGATGCCCATGACATAAGCTTCTTATCTGAGAAGCATCAATATCATTCAGGACATTCAGAGTGGTTCACAACCAAACCGATAGTCCAACATTCATCCTGGGAATGTTCAAAGTTGCCATCAATGGGGCACCAATGTTTCCAAATAACGAAAAATCGCAAGAATCCCCTTGGGCAGGGGTCCCTTGGTTTATATCCTCAAGAACTTTGGCCATGATGTTCTTATGCACTGGTTCATCCCTTGCGGGATTGTTCATGTCCATAAAATTCTCACGCACTGACTCTAGCGAACCAATGGTATAAATACCCATGCCTTTTAGGAGGCGGCTCCATGCTTTCAAGAGAAAGACCAGAGGTCCTTTCCGACTAGCGAAGCGGTTGGGAAACCACCTTGAATCAACAACCCAAAATTGGTGATGCTGACATAACCTAAGGCCAACTATACAAAGCAACACTCCACTAAAATTTCCTAAGAGAAACATCACAAGAAAACAACTTCTCCAAAAATTCAGCCTAGGTGGATAAGGCCCTGAGTCGAAAGCAATGAAAAAGTGGAAAGGGATCTTCCGAATGAAAGAATGGGTTGATTAAGTCCCGTGGACCAATAAAAAAAGGAGTGAGAAGCAATTATCCCTACCTCCACTAACCATCCTTATTCGGTGCAAGAACCCATGCTTCACAGGGAACCCTCTAGCAGTACTGAAAAGTGTGATATGAAATCTGCCCCAACTACCACGTGAAACCCCCCATAGTCACCTCTGAGATCCCTAGTAAAAGTAACCAAGGTCACCAACTCGCAATCAATGTCAGGGGGGTACAATCAACTATAGGGATCGAACGTATGGGAAAGGTGACTAAGCCTGAATCCTTGAAAGCGATGCCTCTCACAGAGGTAAGGGAACTAAAGAAAACCCCAATATACAATCTCTCCACTACACTCAGTTAAGCTTTAGAGGAGTTATCTCCTTGGGTCCCCTTTGCGCAACTTTGTGTTTGACTCCTGTGTTAGAAGAGCTTCGTGGATATACTTATACGACAATAGGGTTTGAACTCTCCCTAGCTCAGACTCCTATGTTTTTTTATTGGCCTTGGAGAGTTTAATCTCCAATCATAACCCAAGGCCATAACCCTAAACTTGTTTATGAACTCTAGAAACAAAGTCTAGTAAATTTTTAGTTAGTGTTCGTTTTAACGGTTGTTCTTACCCAAAGGGTACGAAAGTGAAACTGATGTTGTTTGAGACTCTTGAAAAAATGAAAATTATAAGAACACTGGAAAATAAAACTTCACATTAATCCTTCAATGAAAAAGAGTTTCAAAAAAAAAATGCATGAACAATCCTTCAAACCTTGAAATGTAAATTTTTCCTTTCCCGATGCAAAATGCACAATGCAACTTTCAAGAGAAACAAAAGAAGAAAAAAAAACGGATTTTATTTTGAAATGCTCTCAATATGAGAAGAAAACAAAATCCTATGTTAAAATATTTTTCTTTTTCAAATAAGAGTGCACAATAATACAAAGAGAGAAAGAGGCCTAACTAGCAAAAAACTAGTTTTTTTGTTTTTGTTTTCTTCTTCTTTCTACCAAATAAATACTAACAAAAGATGTTAAAAGCAAGAATTTTTTGTGTTTTTATGTTTGAAAAATCTGAAGAAAGCACCAAATAATTTTTTTGAACCCAAATACAAACTCAATTTTCAAAGATGACCACAACAACGACTAGAAAACTGAGATCATGAGAACAAGACTAGTCTTATACAAGTGCAATCCAAGAGATCGAAAGAAGGCAAAGAAGCATCCAAATATTTGTTTTTATCTTCAAATATGATACTTTATCCACCTACCAACTCCCAAAAATTATTTCATCTGAAACAAAGTCCAAATTACCCCTCAATAGTCAAAACATGGCCCAAAAAAGGTTGAAAAATAGTGAAAAATCCCCTTTTAGGGGATGTACGTAGGCTTCTCCAGTGTATGTCACGTATTTAAGCTTCTGTACATGACTTTGTTCAAGGAAATATGTGTGTGTACGCAATTTTACTCAAGTAAAACTGCATACGTGCAATAAAAACTCCTCTAACTTGATGGAGGAGGGCTGGAAGACTCATAAAAGATTAGAGAAATCAGGAGAATGTTGAACCAAGGTTCAAAACACAAAAAGAGATTAAAAAATAAATGCAACTAACAAGCACCTCTAACGACCCAAAAAGGGAGGTTCCACAGTGGAGTCACTAATTCTGTTATGGAAATTTGAGTCCTATGGTTTTTAGGTCAGAACCACAATAGAGCAAAACCCAAGGAAACTTATCTCAGACTCTAATTAGAGAATCAATTAGAAATAACCACCTACAATAACTAACTTTTAGAGAAAGGGAAGAAAAATGCACCCGAAATCCTACATTTGAAGTAGATCCCACTTGATGTCTTTCTCTATGGAATTCCTTTGCAACAACCCTATGGAAGTCCTACAGACAAAGAAATATGCAATTGCCAGAAAGTAGTTATCTGCTAACTAACTCAATATAACCAATTCAATTTAGATCTTAGATTCAAGACAAGATACATATAATATTATATAAAACATGAATCAACACAAAATATGGATGAGAATGAGAGATCCTTTTATTAATGACCACAAAAAGGGTTGGTTACAACCTGTAACTGTTGCGATACGGTCCCGAAATTAGGCTCCAAGTTCCTCCACCCATGGCTAAAGATGTATAGGAGTGCCTCCAACACTCTGCACTCTAGTAGGTCCAAGGAAGACAAAGGTGTTCTTCCTGACAAGATAAGGAGAATGCAAATTTTGGAAATGAGGGTTTCTAGGAAGAGTGGACAATCTCAGACACTAGGGAAACAAGGTACTTGCAGGACAATCTTCAAAATGGCAGCATAAGGATGCATTTCTTGACTATGTTTTTCAACCACCCCAAGACTCTCTTTTATACTCTATTTTGATGGTTGGATTCGTTATGTATGGGATTTAGGAAGTTAGGGAACAAAAAAATCTATAAACTTTGCCCGAAATGTAGGGATTATTTTGTTTTGAGCCAAAATTAACATGTACATGGGTTTCTAACATGGAACCCGTGTATGTACACAAGTTTCTTTATGGAAAGTCACTTACACTTTGATAAATGGGGTTTTCAAATAAGTTTTGAAGAGGAAAAAGGGGATTTAAGTCCTGCAAGCAAGGAAAGGGATGTAACATAAACCAATGAGTCATCATATGCATGTATAGTGGAAAATGATGCTATAACACTTACTATTTCTTATAATTGTTGAAGGTCCATGTAGGGCTTTCAGAGAAGCAAAAATGCCATGATATCTAAAGGTACAAGTATGGGAAGATTGATGTACTTGTCTCATTTTCTATTTGTAGATGATATTCTACTATTTTGTGATGGCACTAGGAGGGATGCTCTTAAACTTAAGGAGATTCTTGATTTGTATTGTGCAACAACAATAATGAAATTTAATATTGGCAAGTCTATTATTTCATTTTTAGGTGTAAAGGTTGAGGATATCAATTATTTACAAAGTTGTTTCCTTTTCAACGGATTGAGATGGAAGGCGTGTTAAAATATCTATGTTTTTTCATAAATCCAAATTACTATGGAAAAAGGGACCAGGGATGGTTAATTTTCAAGGTGTAGAAGAGACTATTTGTATGGTCTAGTCACTGGCTATCTCATGGAGGCATACTTATACTGCTAAAATATGTAATTGAAGCTATTCTTGTGTACCGAATGACAACGACTTTTTAATTTTAAAGGGGTTTTGGATAAGCTGAGTAGAATAAGATACCTATTTCTTTGATTAGGGAGTACAAATGGGCACACACTTAGTTAAATGGAAAAGCATAACAACTCTAGAGGACATGGGAAGCTGGGGATTACTTTTTTTATTATCAATATGCAATAGCTCCTTTTGCGAAAAGTGTTTGGAGTCTAACTTCGGGTAAAGGCTTATGCTGCCAGTAGGTCATTCATAAGTATATTGATCATGTTTTAGCCGAGGATTGGTTAAGATATCCACTCAAGTCTCATCATAATGATGCAAATATTTAGAAGGAAATGACAAAATAATTTTCTCTAATTGGTTGGTGGCTAGTATGGAAGGTGTGGGATGGACACAAGGTAAGGCTTGGAGAACATCCTTGATTTGGCTATGGTGAAAACTATGGGTTTCTAGAGAATCTCATTAACACCGTTAGGGGTGGTTCGTTTCATTTTCATGTTTTCTATGTATGTTAGTATAGATTAATTTTCATGTTTAATTAAGAGTTGTAGTTGATTATAGAGGGTTTCAACAACTCTGCTTTGATGAGATAGGGAAAATAGGCTCATTGACACACTCCCTTGTTGTGTTAGTAGATGTGAATTGTCTGTTCACTTTTATATGTTTTGTTGCAGGATCTATTATATATAGTTAATTGTAGATTTCATTTGCAATGTAATTTGATCTTTAGTACTAGCTTGCAAGTGTGAAGTTTACTTATTCAATTTACTTTTTTATTTGCAATTTTGCCATTTTAAATCTCTAGGCGTGTTCTTCCAATAGTGTGTTTCCATAAAATCATTCTTAACAGGTTAATGAATAATACTTACACCTTGAAAAAACAATACACCACACCTTGCAAGTATATTGAACCCTGGGTTGACAGATTAAATGTACAAGTTGTTTAATTCTATCCTCTATGATTAGAAGGTTGATTAAATATAATGTCAATTGGAACCTCTCTATCACCATCATTTGTAGGGATACTCATACCAAATTAGCTTTCAAGGTGGGCATGTCTAATGCTTATATAGATTTCTCTAACATTAAACAATGTAAGTTCTCCAACATTGGACAATGTGTATCATATCATATCATTTCTCATTTTCATTAAGCAAGTGAGTTGGTGTACATGATATCCAAGATTACTACACCTTGATATATAACTTCCTTGATTACACTTCTTGGGAAATTGCGATCTCTTCTTAAACGAGCGATAATTGGGAAGTTGATGGCTAGCATGATGTGGCAATTTGAAGGCTAACTAAGGGATATTCCATACATATTATTTCATTTTATTCCAAGTTTACACTACTACATATCCATGAGGTTATTATTGGAGGACCCTTGATGTGCCATAGTCTAGTTGTACTTTGCCACCAATAAAAAGGCTTCAATTTGAGTACTAATGTTGGTTGTGGGAGTGTTGTTGCATAACACTACAACCTATTGCAAAAAACTCTAAAATTTGTTGTAAAATGTTACAGGTAGCTCTAGAAGGCCATATATTGTTATAGAAAGCTTTAACTTGGTACATAATGCTACAACCTACTACAAAAAATTACATCCATCTTTGGAACACTACACATTGTTGTGGGGTCACACCAATTGATGAAAAGGTCGTGTAGAACCCTCCAGGTTGCCATACAAAATCCATCAAAAGAATACTATAATATTTTCAAAGATACAAGTCCTATAAAAAAGTGTTATAGCCAATAAACAAATTATACAATACACGCATTCACAATCAAAGTTGTTTTTTTGCTTCCCCAAATTATTGTCTTGTATCAAAAATATTTAAAAAATCGTAATCAATAATCTCCTAAACATCCTTTGACCTTCTATGTAAACAAATAGTACCAATTACAACAACAATTACAATAACACTAAAGCACATCAAATTCTAATTCTCATCAACCATACTATCCATGAGTCAGTTCTTAGCAAAAAGGCACAACATTTAATTGCATCCTAGTCGTTGCATCTCCCTAAGCTTCCATGCAGGATACAATTCACCCTCCCCCATTTCTTTGACTTCCATTTAGGGTATAATTCACCCTCCCCCATTTCTTTAGCTTCCATGTAGGATATAATTCACCTCTTCCCCTTAATTAATTTTGCAAATTCTATCTCTCACACAATATATTCTAATTGTTTGGAATTGCAAAATGATAGAAAACATCAATGAATGAATTAGGTAGGAAATGGACAATGACAATGGATTATAATCGCCACAGTAGGAGGCTCCATATGGAAGTGACCGAGAATTGCCCCAATAGGAGGATGTAGATGCAACTTAATTTATTTATTTTTAAAAAGCAAGAGTTAATTAGAAAATAATTGAAAATCACATTTATCAAATGTTTACTATCAGCATAGATCCATCTTAGCCCCGGATATATCAAGTGTCGAGAGGGATCAAATCTCTGGAGGCGCAAACCTTTAACCTTTGCTGAAGTTTTGCACTCTAAAAAAGGTTTTCACCTCGAGAGATTTGATCCCTCTCGATGCTTGGTAGATCCCAGGTTAAGATGGATCTATGATGTTTTAATATATTAATATTAAATTATTAAAAAATATTAATATATTTTTAAATATATTAATATATTAAAAAATATTAATATATTTTTAAATATATAAATACATTAAAAAATATTAATATATTTTTAAATATATAAATACATTAAAAAATATTAATATATTTTTAAATATATAAATACATTTTATAATATATTATGACCTCTATAACCACTACATTGTATTCGTTATCTATTAATTGAAACTATGGAAAATTGAAATAAAACAAATTCAAATCAATATGTATTTTTTAATATATTAAAATATTTTATATTATATTAATATTATAAAATATATTAATATATATTAAAATATTTTATATTATATTAATATTATAAAATATATTAATATATATTAAAATATTTCATTTTTTAAATATATTAAAAAAGTAATTATATACCAAACTACAATAAATATCTATTTAATTCGGGATCCATCAAGCGTTGAGAGGGATCAAATCTCTCAAGATGCAAACCTTTAACCTTTCCTCAAGTTTTGCATTATGAAAAAGGTTTGCACCTCGAGAGATTTTATCCCTCTCGGGGCTTGATAGATTCATAGTTAAATGGATCTAGGTTGGTTATTATTTTAATGTTTTATTATTATTTTAATGTGTTATATTACATGAACATCTCCCCCACACTGAGTTGTTGTTGTTGCTGTTGTATGTGTGTGTAAAATTAATGGAAACAACATAAATTTTTATTATTAATATAATGTTTTATTATTATTTTATCGTGTTACGTTACATGAACATCGCCCCCATACTGGGCTGTAGTGTGTGTATAATAGAGTCGACATAAATTTTTATAATTTTATAATTTTTTTATTATTTTAATGTTTTATTATTATTTAAATGTGTTACGTCACATAAACATCTCCCCCATACTAGATTGTAGAATGCCTCTCGACACAATAATAAAAAAGATTGATGATTATATTTCCAAAACTTTGTTTGGATCATGAGATTAAATCGTTACTCATGTTTGGAACACGAGCTTATATTGTTATCAAGAGATCAAATCAACGTACACTACACTCAACTGGGATATACAAGTTATTCACATTTCCATTTCTTCTTGATTCCTAGAGGTAATTCAACCTTGTTAATAGTTACAATTTTTATAAATTAGTTTATAATGGTTATTATATGATTTCAAAGTTTAATATAGTATTTGTGACTTTGAAATAATACAAACTCTTTTGTCAATTTAACCTCACGCTAGATAGTCCATAGAACACAAAGATCCTATAGGTTGTCAATAATTCCTCCTTTGCACATCTAATGAAGAGAAATGAATATGATATAGTTTCCAACTCTTGCACCATTCCCAATGAAACAATGGGTGCACATAAACCATATGAATAATAATAAATCAAAGTGGGTTTTACTCTAATATCTTTGTAATAAGTGTTCTTGTAGACATGAATTTATATTGTAGGATTACAAAGAAGATGTGTGAATTGTTTGACGAAATGCATCAACGAGAATTAGTAATAAATCAAAGTGGGTTTTACTCTAATATCTTTGTAATAAGTGTTCTTGTAGACATGAATTTATATTGTAGGATTACAAAGAAGATGTGTGAATTGTTTGACGAAATGCATCAATGATAATTAGTCTTATAGAATTCAATGATTGTTGGATATGTGCTTGAATGACCTTGTTGATGAAGCTTTGAAACTCTTTATGTAAATGTTTGAACAAAATAGGATATTTTAATGGTCTTGGTGAGAACTTGGGTTGCCTCAGCAAGAATTTTAAACCATTGTCCGGAAATTAATACATTAATAAAATATGATTATACTAGTTGCTTCTCTTTCCCATAATTTATTCTTTCTCTTTTTGGTAGAAGAATCTACACTTTTAAGCCTTTGCAGAATTACCTCAGTCTGACACAATCAAACTTGAATTATTTTATCCAAATATCAAATCTTTGTTTCAACTTCCGAAATTCTTCGTTTGAATCAAGGCTTTCTTGAATGTGCCCCGACTTTACATCCACCAAAAAATATACATCAAAATTGAAAATGTGTGTCCTATGTTCAAATTCATTGACTAACTAACCAATAGTAGTGTGTTCTGCATCAAAGTCCACTATAGAACTAAAATCTAAATCTAGAGGAAGATTTTTGGGAATGTGATAGGAATAGTACTATTTGTTTCCATTGATGGATAGCATGCATGTCACCCTTATATTCATTTCAACCTTAAGTTTTCTAAGGAAGATTTTTGGGAATGTGATAGGAATAGTACTATTTGTTTCCATTGATGGATAGCATGCATGTCATCCTTATATTCATTTCAACCTTAAGTTTTCTAGGGGTGCTTTTATTGTTTAAACCTTAGGAATTGTATAAAAAAAAAAAAACTTAGAAAAATGTATTAAATGACCATTAATGGATCCTAATTGTTTTTAGAAAAATGCATTAAATGACCATTAATAGTTCATAAACATTAGGGTGTATGTATAAACCCTTAATACAACCCCCAAACCTTTAAAACCTACTCAACAACTAATTTATGCACATAAGGAGAACTTTTACAAAATGTGGTTAAAAAACAAAGTGTGAAACTTGTATGAAGGGGTTTAAGAAAATGTATGAAGCTCTTGTTAATGACAAGCTTGTTTGGAATTGTTACATGTGTGACTTATTTTTGGATTGAAATTGCACAATAATTACGTAGATTTTATTTTGAAATGGTTGAAAAAGTGCACTGGATGAATTTGAAGACCAAGTAAACTGACTAAATTTTATTTTTCAATATGATATAGTATATAATATGTTTTTTGTTGTGATTTGTAGTGATTTTAAGTATCTTGCAAGTTGGTTGTGTGTAGAATGTAAAAGGAATTTCAATTTGGGGTTGATGATTTCATAAAGGTTTCTATGATGCATTCAAAGGATTAGAAGGCCACAAGATGTCCTCGTAAAAAAACATTGCAATGTTGTAGTACAAAGTTTGAGGACATAAAAGACCACTCGATGATAAATGTTATAACGAGTTCATATAAAATTTGTTTTTTCCCCATAGAGATGGCTCCTAAAATGAGGTCTTCACTTGGTGAACCTATGACATAGCATGTGCGTTCATGGGATATTAAAGAATACCCTTAGTTTCACTAGATATTCATAAATACCTCCCAAAATCCTTATGTTGAGCACCCCTCCCAATGCACATTTCCAATAAAAAAACCTCATTTTTACTAGATACCCCTTTTTATACCCCCCAATACCTATAAAATCCCTAATACCTTCCATCCCCACAATACCTATAAACTCCCTAATACCTTGCATCCCCCCAATACCTACAATATATTGACCATATTTTTCACAATTTAAAAACCCCATTTATAATTAATATGATAAGATATGTGTCAACAAGGTGAATCCCCCATGACTCCTAATCAATTATCTTTATAAGATATTGAATCACATTATAAATTTCCTACTAAGTAATATAAATATTGAAATTTCATTTACATACAAGTGTTATATGTACAAACTTTGATTTTATTTTTTTATATCTCCTCTAGACATCTATATTTGACGAGGGTAATAGGTGTCTCAAGAAATTTCACATTTAGTGGTGTGTAAATTTATTGCAAGTGCTTATGGATACAACATTTGTCCGAGGATCATGTAGTACCATTAACATTTCAAAACTTCATTAGTCATCATTAAAGTTTCTAGCCTTAGGTTTCTTCCATGTTGGTTGTGGGACTTTATTTTGGACACCTTTTGATGCCTTCTATACCCCTTTTCCCTTTCCTTTTTACCTATTTTATTCATGACTATTTGACAATATGCTACTTGAATGAGACTAAATGCTATGAGATGAGTTTTACTATTTTTATATGTTTTCAAGGATTTTTTCTAATCTATGATGAACATAGACATGATTCTTGAGCTTGTTTGGTCTTTGAGAACTGATGTTGGTTGTAGGAGTGTTGCTATATGACTCAAAAGGTAGTTGTAGAACCCTTCAACAAGCTACAAAACATTGTACATCTTGCTTCCTAATGCTACAACATGCTACATAAAGATACATGTAGCTACATGAGTGCAAAAAACACCGGGGATGTTTTGCCACCATTTAAAAATGTTTTATAGGAACAATATTGATGTTTTTAATGCTATTTTTTTGTTTAAATTGTATTTTGTGATGTTTGAATGACAGGGTGGTGAACATGTTGTCGAACATCAATGTGATAATAGTGTTGATGAGCATAATATATTACTTACAATTAACATTGAAGTTACTGAGAACAAAAATGATGATGATGCAAACATGGTTAATTACCATATGGTTCAAATAGTGAATGATGCTTATCAATGTTATAGCAAAAATCCCAATGAGAGTTGTGAAAATAACCAAATAATGTCAATGGAAGAAAAAATGATATTAATGACTACCATAATTAATTGAAGATGTCAGGAGACCATTTCACCTATGTTGCACCAATTTCACTAAGTTATCAACCACTATACAATTATACAACATTATAGAGAAAAATGGATGGTTTAACACAAGTTTTAGGCAATTGTTGAAGTTATAGAGAGAACTACTTTCTAAAGAAAATACACTTCCATAATATACACATGCTACAAAAAGGTTGATTAAATCATTGGGATTGGACTATGAAATGATACATCCATGCCAAAATTATCACACACACAAACACAGACACATATATATAAGTAAAGATGAATGCCAAACACACAACAATTCTAGATGGAAAATTTATATTCATTCCAAAAATGTGCATAATGGTGTCCCAAACAAGGTGTAATTGAGGTATTTCCCCATAGAACCAAGGTTAACAAGAATGTATATGAATGATTTTGAACCCTTAAATTCCATTTGAACACCCATTATCATGTGTTATCAACCTACAATTAACTAATCTTGTACATCCTTCTTAAGTATTGTAATGAAAATATAATAATTTATTTATTTTGGTTATATCTCTACACACCTCTCAAAAAACGAGGTGGCATTAAGAGAATGCAAGTGTTGTAACGACCCAAGCCACCCAAGTTGGGCCACATCACACAATCTCAACTTTTGTCACTCTGAAACCAATCTGTAACATTGTCATTACCAAATTGTTTTGATACCACAATGTAACATCATCCAACTTACTACTGAACAATGCTATTCGAAAATACAATGTGTGGATTCTACTCTATAACACATGTCTGCACAAGAATACATGAGGTAACACGCTCAACCCCAAGATGAGTTACGCCACACTAACTTTCTTCTTTTTACACAACTTAAAAACAATGGAGGAAACTAAATACAACTGTGCACAAGCATACTGAACACACAAAACTACTTTGCGCACAACCATTCTGGCGTCACACACCAATTCTTATTTTCCTTATGCGTGGGGTCTATTTCCCTGCACGCACAAACAAATTCCAAACTCTTATGCACTTAGGCTATTTTCTGCACACATGACCATTCAAGCCTTGCCTTGGAGACTCATGACCAATATCATAAGGTTAACTTAACATGAAATACTATCAACATTTGTCATACTCATGCAAAACTATAATAATGAATATCAACACCACACTTACGTGTGCAAGCAACATTAAACAAAATAACAACAATTACTTATATGCAACAACATACAAGAATTAAGCCCATATTAAACATAGATAATTAAGCACACAGTAAATAAGACAAGCACATAAAGACACTTATCTTTTATGAAAAATCACCAAATGCACGTAGAACTCAGACATTCCTCCCAGCCATAGAATCTGTTACTCATATACTTTTAGCAACAGGTCACCCCTGAGCTGGGGCTTAACTCCAATAGGGAAAAAAGGGTTCCTAATTCCAACTAAGGTCTGATACTCAACACAATTTCTCAGTCCAAGGTGCCACTACTGAAAGTATTCCACAGTCTCTCATTCCCCACGCACCTGTTACACCCAAGGAAGTGTGCCCCTTCTCTTCTCAACAGTCCCTTGACTTCCCCACTTCCCTTCCATGGTTGCATCAACAAGCCAGACATGAAGTCTCCGAGCCCTGCAACTAATTCCCAACACACCAGGGAATAATTCCCAGCAAAACTCTCACCTGGAGAGAATGCTCACAGGCCTGACAACCTACCTCTTCGACAAAAAATATCTCACCTACATAGATTGCTCATGAGCCCGATAACCCGCCACTTCGACAACAAAACTTTGGTTACAGTACAAAAAAAACCCCTTACAAGCTTCTCTCTGTAGATAAGGTAATAGTCAGATTTTCCCAAATAGTCCGACCCCTTCTACCCAGGTGAAAATGAAAATACCTCTCAAGAATGAATTCTCCCCTCAAAATACACTAAGGCTAGCAATATATATTGCATGCCTTCAACTCGACACTTGTCACCTTCAAAAGTAGCTTTATCCACTTAGTGACTCGTTCCCTACCCTCGGGAACTTAGGATAAAAAATTATCCATAACTTACACTTTTTCAGAAATATTAATAAAATATTCCCTAGGACTTAAGCCCCCCCCTTTTCCACTTTTCGGTGGAGTTATCCCCCCATCTCTTTTTGTCTGATCTGTCTACATGAAGTGATGCAATATTATTAATAAGTGTAATTTCATTTACATGGATATGTGCACTAGCCTATTTGCATCACGACTCACCAACATCATAACCACACAGGCTCTTCAACCTCAACACACACACACACAAACACACACATATAAACCAACTCGATGCACATTTCCAGGTAAACCTTGCACACTTACCCAGGTGCGTGCAACACTATGGAATGTGCGCACCCTTCCCTTGATGCACAATCCCACACACTTACTTAGGTATGCACAACACTATTAAATGTGTGCACCCTTTCTTTGATAACTATTCTCCATGCACTCAGGTGCGCACAAAACCAAAACTTGGTGCCAATGGCTCATCAGCCTATATGCACATTTACATTTACAATTGGTACCAACGACTCACTAGACTATATGTACAATTACAAAGGGTCCGGATTAGGGACATTACATTCCCCTTCCGCTTAATTATGCACTGTCCTCAGTGCATCATATACACATGTACATACAAAATTTCAAAAATATTCAAAAAGATGCAGATACTCTACCTGCATAGCATCCTCGCACTCTCAAGTTGCATCCTCAGGACCATACCAAGTCCATTGGATCTTTAACACCTCCATGGATTGATTCTGGAGATGTTTTATTTTCTGATCCAGTATGCAAACCGGTCGCACTTAAAAATCACCTTATGGCTCCATGTGAATCACATTCCAATCAATAATATGATTAACATCAGGTACGTACTTTTTAAGCAATGACACATGGAAAAAATTATGAATACACAAGGATACATGCAATGCAAGCATATATGCGACAACACCAATCCTCTCTAGGATTTCAAATGACCCACAATAGTGCATTTCCAACTTAGAACAATTTCCCAACTTCAAGGAATTGCGTCTGGATTTCACTTTTAAGAACACATGGTTGCCCACTTTAAACTCTCCGTGGGTTCTGCCTTTATCTACAAAAAATTTCTGTTTGTCTTGGGAAACCTTTAAATTCTCTCTTATCTTTACCATCTTCTCCCCCATTTTCTAGAGAAGATCTGGCCCAACCACTACGCGGTGTGCTGGGTTGTCCCAACTCATTGTTGTGTTTCACTTTCTACCATAAAGTGATTCAAATGGGCTCATCTTTAAAGATGCTTGATAGCTATTGTTATAAGCAAACTCTACCAAGTGAATGTAGTCTTCCCATTTTTATGGTTTATCCATCACATACATCCTGAGCATATCCTCAATCACCCGATTTACCCTCTCTGTTTTTCCATCTGTCTTAGGATGATAGGCATTGATAAAGTTCAAATTTGTCCCAAATCCTTTGAATATTCCTTTCCAAAAGTTTGATGTGAACTTGGAATCCCCATTAAACAAAATTGTCTTAGGTATACCATGCAACTTAGCAATTTCTCGCATGTATATTTAAGCAATGTTGGCTTTCTTGTGTGATGAATTCACTGGGATAAAATGCGTAGCTTTAGTAAGCTTGTCCACCACTACCATAATAGAATCATGTAGCTTAGTAGTCCTAGATAGCTTAGTAATGAAATCCATGGTCACAACTTCCCACTTCCACTCAGGAATGGGCAAAGGTTGTAGCAAACTAGCTGGATGTCTGCTCAACCTTGACCTTTTGACATTCAAGGCATCTAACGATTAAATTAGCAACCTCCTTTTTCATGCTTGGCCAATATTATTGCTTTTTGAATGGGGAAATTGTCTTTTGTTAACCTGGGTGTCTAGCAAAAGGAACCTTATGCATCTCTGACAACAAAAAGATGTTCAACTCCTGATCATTTGGGACATAAACTCTGCATCTAAACATGAGGATTCCATCCTCTTTTAGTTCATAACATTCAAATTTTTGTTGCGACATACTCTGATGTAAACTAGCCTTTATGTACACATAGAAATGATCTGATTTGTCAACCTCTAAAATTATGTGACATAAATATGATTTGTACATGCTAATGGTTGCGTCATTCATGTCATGCATCCTCCTGCTGAGTGCATTAGCCACCTTGTTCTCTTTTCTTCTGATATGCTTTATGTCAAAGTCATCCTCACTGAGGAATTCAAACCACCTCCTCTGTCTAACATTTAAACTTGGTTGTTCAAACAAATACTTTATACCACTATGGTCCGTTCTTAGCTCAAATATTTTACCCATGAGATATTGCCACCACATATTCAAGGCATGCACTATGGCTACCAAATCTAAGTCATGAGTAGCATAGATCCTTTCATGCTCTTTTAGATTTATCGATTCATAGCACACCACATGCCCATTCTGACTAAGGATCTAGTTGAGCCCTTCCTTGCATGCATCTATGCACACAACAAAGTCTTCATCTGAATCAACAATTCTCAAAATTGGTGCACTTGTCAACAAACTTTTCAAGTGTTGAAAACTCCTTACACAATCCAGAGTCCATTCAAATTGCGCACCTTTCTTTTGCAAGGATGTAATTAGATGCACAATTTTTAAGAATCCTTCAATAAATCTTCGGTAATAACTTGGAAGTCCCATAAAGAACCTCACCCCTGCGATATTTTTTGGTTTCAACCATTCCTTAATGGATTTTATCTTTTCCGGATCCACAACTATTCCTTGCTTGGAAATGATATGACCCAAATAATGAATCCGTCGTTGGTAAAATGAGAACTTTCTCAACTTTGCATAAAATTGATGCTCCCTTAGTACTTGTAACACCATCATAAATTTCTGCTCGTGCTCTTATTTAGACTTTGATTAAATAAGTACGTCATCCATAAATATAATGAGAAACTTATCTAAGTATCTTTTGAAAACTCTATTCATCAAACACATAAATACAATTGTTGCATTTGACAACCCAAATTGCACCACTGTGAACTCATAATGTCCATAACTCGTTATGAAAGTAGTCTTGTTGATGTCCTGTTCCTTAATTATCACTTGATGATATCTAGATCTAAGATAAATCTTTGAAAATATCTACGTGCCCCACAACTGATCAAAGAGGTCATTTATCCTTGACAAAGGAAACTTGTTCTTTATTGTTACTTTGTTCAACTGTTTGAAGTCGATACAAAGTCTCAACGTACCATCCTTCTTCTTCACGAACAATACTGGGCCACCCCAAGGTGACACACGTGGACATATATACCCCTTCTTCAGAAGCTCTTAAATTTTCATCTGCAACTCCTTCAGCTCTGGCGTACTCATCCTATAAGGAGTCTTGGATACGGGTGTTTCTCCCACCATTATATTTATAAAGAAATCAATGTCTCTTTTCGGTGGCAACCCCAATATCTCTTTAACGACATCCTCAAACTCTTTTAGCACTGCACAATCTTCAACATTTGACACTTTATCCTTAGGTGCCTCTTCCATGTGCACTGCAAATAATTGACATCCTTTCCTGTAACTTTTCTTCAATTGCAAGGTTGAAACTTCTCTGATAACTACAACTCTTGGAATTCCTTGAACTGTTATTAAGTTCCCTTCCTCATCCAAGCAAGTAAATTTCTTATTGTAACAATTTAGAATGACATGATTTTGGTCCAACTAATCCTTACCAATGAGGAAATCATACGAGCCCAAAGGTATAATATTCAAATCAACATTTGTGTGTAGTCCATTCATTTCCATTGGACATACCTTAACCATCTCATTAATTTTCCTTTTTTCTCTTGTAGCTAACTGCACCAACCGAGTTTTTCCAAGATTGCTTCTCGGCAATCAGAGTCTTTCCACCATCTTAGGATCTACATAGCTATGACTAGCTCATGAATCGATTAAAATAACAATGGGTTGGTCATTAATCTTACCTTCCACTTCAATCATATGCGATTGAAACTCAACTTGCTTGTTAACAAGTGCTGCATAAATCCTAGGTACATTTTTTCCCATGTCCTCAATTGTTGTACCTTGTTTTACATTGTGTGCATCTATCACTTTTTCTCCTCTTTGAGGGAAATATCTATGCATATGATCTCCACCAAAACCCCAACATTGAATAGGTTATTGCCATGGATTTTTCCCCACTGTCTCCTTCATTATGGGCTCAAGAGTCTAATGTTCTTGCACAATATTTATGAAAAACGGTGGTATATCCACCTTCTTCCTTTGATTCACCTTGCTTTTCATATTGTCTTCCCAAGCCTTTTGTAAATTTGATCTTCCCCTTTTCTGCTCATAAATACACTTAGCGCACCTTATGGTTTCTTCCAATGTCTTGGGGTCATCATACTATATCTTGTCACTGATAAATGATGGCAGCCCACTTAGGTACATCTGAATTTTAACTTGCTCATCCTTGATGAATGCGGCATATCAACAGCTCTGAAAATTTCTTTCATACTCATCTATCATTATACTCCCAAGCTTGAGTTCAAAGAACTCATTCATTTTCTTGTCATAGTATCGCTTGGTTAGATATTTCTTTTGAAAATACCTCTTGAACTCCCTCCAAGTAACCTTCTTCTTGTCAATGTGTTGTACCTACATGAACTGATCCCACCACATTGATTCTTTTCCTTTTAGCTGATAAATGACAATTCTCCCTTCTACCTGAGAAAAATAATTATGCAGCTGGAAGTACTTCCTCATACCCAACAACCATGTATCCACATCTTCATCCTTATTGTGCTCACCGTCAAAGGTAGGAGGCTTGATCTTATTCATTTCTCCTTGTAGCTCATCCACCCTAGTCCTTCTCTTATGCCTTCTAATAGGAGATGGATTTGAGCTACTGCGTGCTTTCATAAATGAATGCTTTGCTGAGTGGGGTTGATGCCTACTAGCACTTCTTGCTTCTATTCTTTTCTCACCATGATACCTGCAAATTCTCGACCAATTTGTCTCTATATCCTTATCCATTTTCTTTTCTAATATGTTTAGGATTTCCATCAATTTGACACTGAATTCATCTTGCTTCTCCTTGGTTCTCATAAGCCTTTCATTTTCAACTTTATAGTTTTGGACATCTTTTTTCAATCCCTTTATGGTTTCTACTAAGTTTTTGTGCCCCTCCTTGGATTCTGTACCATCAGCACCCAAATCGACATACAAATATGATCTTCTTGGAGGGAGATGATTGGAGAAGAGGGGCACGATCCACTATTCCTCAGAGGTGCGCGTTGAGGTAATCCAGAGATGAGATAGACATCTGGGAATTTTTGTGAAGAAAGGAGGCCACACATGCAGGGAAATTCCCCTATGTTTAGCGTGGGCACTATTCTCTTGTGCTGCATGCTGCCACAAGTATTTTGGAGGGTGCTTAAAAGAGAGGACGCACATGTTAATGAAGACAAAGAGAAAGAGAGAGGCACACTAGTTCCTATGGTTCGCAATATCTCTTCTTCACTCGCTGGAACAACACAAAATGCAAATCACTTTCCTCACGATTTCCCTCAACTCGATACCAAAAAAATGAAATAAAAACACATCATAGAAATGATGAGATAGAGAGACAACAAAAACTTCATCAAACTCTATTAGATCATTGAGAGTGTTTTTAAAAACAATGCTAATCTCCCTAGAACGAAAGATGCTACCTTTTCTTCTGCGATTCTCTGCGCTAACAAATTGCAAGAGAAGTTTCCACAATCTTATTGACATACTGACTCTTACACAAAACTTAGGCATCTTTCTTATTTCTTATACCGACAAATGCTTTATTACAAAAAGACTGACTGATGCTGACATTAAATAGACATAGAATTACTTCTACTTTTCCTCTATCTCGCTGTGTATGACTAAAACTTGCTGTGCACTCTGTATGGAAGGTTTACGTCCTTTCTTATTGGTCCAATTCCTCCCTGTTTAGATTCGAAAGCATCCCTGCTTTTGTCAGCAACTTAGGAAACCATCGCTACATTGTCTTGGTTGTCATCCACTTTGCTTGTGCTGGAGTTTTTCCTTGCCTGCCGACTAGATAGGAAACATGTTGTTGTTGACGTGTGGTTATGGTCTTCCTATCCAGAATTTGATCTGTCAATAACGGATGTTGAAAATCTGGAATGTTTTCCACTAGATGTATGACCATGACTGTGTCTTCATGGAGCGGTGGCTCAAAGAGCTTCAGATTGTTGACGTTGAGCACTTCATGAATGCCCAAATGTGGTGGGAGATCCAACCAATAAGAATTTTCACCTATGCTATCCAAAACTGTGTATGGGACATACCTTAATGGATGCAGCTTATGATGTCTCCCTTTTAAGCGTTGCTTGTCCATTTGCAGTTAAACTTTGTCCCCTGGTTGGAAATGTATGGCGTTGTTTGGAACTCTCTTGTGCATCTTGCAACGATTCTGTTACTTGCTTGTGGTGTTGTTCTAGGTTTTGTATGAAGTGTTGAGCTGTTTGTTGGTCTTTGGGATGTTGTGCTAATCCGAACAGAGTCAAATTGATGGGAAACTCTGTGGGTGCTAGTGGTTAGAACCCCAAGCAGACCTTGAATGGGGAAAATCCTGTGGAATAATGTGTCGCTATGCTGCAATATGTGAAGATAAACATCCCATTGCTTATTCTTGATGAAGGAGCTGCACAGAGCGTGAACCAAGGTTCGATTGACCACCTCGGTTTGTCCATTGGTCTGTGGGTGAAAAGTTGTTGAAAACTTGAGCTGGAAACCAAGTAATGACCATAGTGTACGCCATAATGTACTCAGGAAATGAGAGTCGTGATCCGGAATGATGCTTCTTCGTAGGTCAAAATGTGGCCACACATGGCAGAAGAAAATTTCAGTGGTTTGTGCAACAGACGTTGTTTTGTGGCATGGGAGAAAGAGCGCAATCTTTGAAAATCTGCATACCACAACCCAAATTGCATCGTGTTTTCCAAGAGTGGTAGGGAGGCCACTTAGGAAATCCATAGAAATTGATTCCCATGGGCATGAAGGGATCAACAAAGGTTGATATAGGCCATGTTTCCGGTTAGATGGTTTGTTCTGCGAGTAGAGAGCACATGCTCTGATGAAAGTGTCCACTTGTTTGGACATAGCAGGCCAACAAAAATGGCACTGAAGATGAAGGAGTGTTTTTGCATTCCCGAAGTGGCCTCCACAAGAAGAGGCATGCGCTTCCTTGATGAGAATCAAATGATCAACTAATTGCGGAACACACAGTTGATTGAGACAATATAACTAGCCGTCTTGGATGGTGTAATCAAGGAACAATGTCTAGTTGATTACTGTGGGTTGTTGTACTCCTATTGATATCTCTTTAAGGTTGGGATCTGATGCGTACATGTCTTTCCAACTGTCATAGGATGCACAACGTACTGCCAATATATTCATCACTTGTGTGGGTGGTAGGCTTAATAAATCTGCCATCTTGTTTGTAGTTCCCTTCTTGTGCTTAATGACCAGGTGAAATTTTTGGATGTATGCAACCCATTTGAGATGACACTGTTCCTGTATCTTTTTCTGGGAGTTGATGAATATTAGCAGACGCTGATCCATGTGTAGTATGGTCTCTTTGCCCAGAATATAATGGCGCCATTATTTCAGCGCTTGGACCAAGCTATAAAATTTCTTTTCATAAGTGTTGTAGTTGAGCTTTGTTGCTGAGAGTGTCTCTGAATGGCAGGCGATAGGATGACCTCCTTGTTTAAGTACAACACCAATCGAAAATTGAGATGCATCAGACTCAATTTCGAATGGTTGTAGCAAATCTGGTAAGCAGAGGATTGGTGCCGAGCATAATTCTTGTTTCTGATTCTCAAAGTGAAGTTGTGCATCTGGAGACCATAAGAACTTGTCTTTGTTGGTTAGTTGATGCAAAGGGCACACCAACTGTGAGAAATGGTATGCGAATTTGTGATAAAAATTGATGTTTCCCATAAAAATTTTGAGAATTTGTGCAGAAGTTGGGGCTGGCCATGCAGAAATAGCTTGAACTCTGGCCGGATCCAGGCGAACTCTTGTTGAGTCCACAATGAAGCCTAGGTAGTGTACCGAAGTCTGAGCAAAATATGATTTTTTCTCTTTTACTTGCAGTTGGTGTTGTCGCAACAATTCCAAGACCGTGCACAGATGTTAAGGTCCTAACCCGCACATAGGTAGATCAATATATTCGGATGTAATAAAAGGTCAATATTAATAAGGCCTTTCAATAAAATAGAATAAGGTGGATGTAAGAAGACCTAATAGAAGCTTCCTCTTCTAGAAGGATCTTCCTCTAGATGCTTCTCTTAATAGACATATTTCTTATAAATAAGGGTCGAGGGTATGAAAACCCTAGCTTGGAGATTATTGTAACAGAGCGCTGCTCGATTGGAGGTTGCCCCCTCGAAGAGGCCTGTGAACATTGCTTTCTAAATCAAAGTGCTATTTCTATTGCTATTCTTACAACATTTCTGTGTTATTGTGAAGATTATGCTGGATATTTTACTGTTATTCTGCCATTTTTAGCATTATATTTCTGTTCTGCATATTTTATATATCTGGTATCTTGCAAGTGGTATCAGAGCACTTTCCTTGGAAGAAATTGTGGGTATTTTTTTTCAGGGTAGAGACGTATTCTGACTTCTTTAAGCCATAGAGATCTGTTGTTATGCGCATAAACCCATGGTTGAGGGATTCATACACGCAGGAAAGACAAGTGGTTCTTAAGCGCACATCTGTTGGCCACCCTTGTAACCCCTGTTGGTACCCCTTCGAGTGGTAGCGCATCAGACAACACCTGTGTACAGATTGGCCTAGATTTCCTGAAGCCCTCTTTAGATAAACC
>JASDQU010371803.1:138129-148587 GCA_032191745.1 Picea mariana | reverse complement strand
TTATTGATTGGAATATGATTCAAGTGGAGCAAGAAAGCGCTTTTGAAGTGCATCTAGTATGCATTCTGGAACGGAAAATAAAACAGCTCCGAAATCGAGCCATAGGGCTTGTAAAGGTCCAATGGACCTGGTATGGTCCTGAGGACGCAACTTGGGAGCATGAAGATGTTATTTCAGAAGAATACCCACATTTTTTTGAAGATTTTTAAAAATATTGCTGTAATATGTAAATATGATGCACTGAGGATAGTGCATAAATAAGGGGAGGGGATTTTAATACCCCAAGGCTGAGCCCCTACTAAATTGTAATGATGTTTAATGGTGTTTATAGGATGGTGAGCCAAGTGTTTATAAGCTAGGAGGATTATGTGTTTATTAGGTCAGAGAGCCTAGATTCTAAGGTCAGTGAGCCTATTTTTGTATATGTAATTATGCAGATCATTAATAAAAATAGATCACTGCGTGTAGACCAACCACGAAGAAAGAGTTATGGGGAACTAAGCTCCACTAGGAAGGGAAAGGGCATGATATAAGAGGCTAGGAAAGGGGGTTAATATTGAAGGCTTGCCTCCAAAGGAATATATAATATATTCCTAAAAGGATAAGGTTTGGACATAAACTTTTATCTTAAGTTCTTTTGGGAGCAGGAATGAATCCTAAGTGGAGGGGAAGCGAGCTCTCGGAGAGCCATGTGTCATCCAGGACACATGCAAATATATTTGCAGAATTCATCTACTTTGGGAATCTTTGCCCCATTCACTCACACACTGATCAGGCACACAGTTATCCATTTTCTGCCATTGTTGAACCCTCTACCATATTGAAACTCTATAACTTGCGTGCACAAGTATTTTTTTTGAGCCCGTACCTTGTCTTACCTGAGTTCTGTTACTGCCTTCGCCCTTTCCGTTTGACTTAGGAGATGGATAAAAGAATCAGGTTTTCAGGCCTGTGGATTTGAAGAGGTGGGTTGTCAGGCCCGTGGATTGAAGAAGCAGGTTGTCAGGCCTATGAGAAACTCTCTCTAGGTGAGAGATATTGTCGGGGAAGTGATTTCTCCTAGAGAGAGTCCAACAACAACTACAGAGCTCTGAGAATTCTTGATCCGACCTATTGCTGAAGCCATGGAAGGGAAGTGGAGCAACTGATGGACTGTGGAACAATGAAGGTGTATATTCCCATGGTGGGACATGCATGTGGGGAATGAGAGTCTATGAGTGGTGGGCATAAGTTGGATCCTTGGATGGAATCCTTCCTATTACATTGTACAACTTTCTGTAGTCTTAGCCTAGCCTAGGATTTCCTTTACCCTGGGTGGAGTTTAGTTCCAGCTCGGGGGTGACCCACTGCTGATAGCTTGGAGCAATGTGGTCTAAGGATGGGAGGTTCGTGGAAGGTATGCACGCAGTCGGTGGATTTCATAAAAAAATAAGTACCAATTGTATGTTAATTTTACATGATGTGTTTAAGTACATGTCTGAAGTTTATCAAAATTTCCTGTGTTTATTGCATGTATGTGTTTACTGTCACTTCCACATGAGTTTGTGTATGAGAAGAATGTATATATATGTTAAATTTTCATTATGTATATATGTATATCAGAGTTTGAACATAGTAGATATTTTTGGTAGCATGCCCTTACCCTGGGATGGTTGGTTACGTTACAATCTAGTATCAAAGCCCGACTTTCGGCACCGATCCTGAATTGGGTTGTATAAGTGATTTTTGAAGCAAAAGTTTCAAAGGATTAAAATTACAAAGTGCCAGGAGGGTGCTAAGGGAACACCTTGGTGGTGTTTAGAAGCTCATGAGGTATAGACGTTTGATAAACCATGACAACCATGGTATTGGGCCACAAATTTTAAATTTGGGCCATTGGATCTGTTCGGAAGAAGAGATGTCCCTCACAACCATCAAATCTGGAGGAGGTGCACAACAATTAACTGTCAAGTCCTTTAGACTTCATTACTTCGGTGAGTTTTTTTAAGTTTTTGTTGAGAAAGGATCTGAAACACAAAGCTCTGAAGTCCCATAGTGACTCTTAATCGTAGATCATTCGAGAGGAGGAGAATCGTTGGATTTCCCATGTGGTTCAATGTTTCAGTGTTCAAGGAAATTCATTGGAGATTGCACGGAGTAGAGTTTCTTTGAAGTCCTGAAGTCCAGAACAAATCTGGACCGTCCATTATCAGAGCTACATTTCCACAGATCAGTCGGTTCGATATTTCGACGATCGACAATTCAACAATTTTGAAAATATGCAGATGAGAAGAGATCTTCCAAAGTGTCAAAATCACAAAATGTTGGGGTGACGTAGACCTGATCGATAGTTCAACAGTTTTGAAAAAGTGTTGATGAGAAAGAAATCATCGAAGTCCTAAAGTGTCGGATATGATGTGGCATGATGACATCACCTAGGGTGACGTGGACCTAATATGTAGTTCGACAGTTCTGAATAAGTGTCGATGAGAAGAAATTTCTGAAGTCCCAAAGCATTAGATATGATGTGGCATGATGATGTCACCTAGGGTGACGTGGACATACCCTAAGTATGCCACGTGTCACTTGTTTTTGTACTTTTGATAGGCCCTTAGTACCGATTGGGACCTGACACATGTCACTTGACGGTGGAGCCACGTGTCACCACCTTGATTGATGATAGTTGTACTACGTGGACCCAGGGAGGTTAATAATTTTGGGCATTCGAAGTTTGGTCGAAAACTAATGGAAGAACTTCCGGATCTCCGAACACTCGGAGTCCTGAAGTTTCGAAGTCAAGAAGCACCGAAGTGATGTGGCTTGATGATGTCACCTAGGGTGACGTGGGTACATAAGATGCGTGCCATGTGTCAGTGTGTTTTGTGCTTTTAAAAGACTATTTTTTCCAGTTAGAAATTGACACATGTCACCTCTCAAATTGGGATATGTGTCCGCTTCTAGTGTTCTGCCACGTGGCAACATATCCTGCAGTATGGAGACTTGGCACTCTAGAGGAACTTAGTCAAGAGTTGTTAAGTATGAATACTCCCAAAGATCTAAAGAGCAGAGTAAATCCTCACCATTGATCAGGAGAGGACATGTGGCAGTAGATCCCAAGGTATAGAGACTTGGTACTTCGGAGGAATTGTGTTGCTGGTTGATTGAATCAAGAACTCTCGTAGGCCAAACTTAATATCCACTGTTGATCGAGAGATGAAACATAGAGGAAGGAGAGGGTATACGGTAATTCAAAACTCAAGAGATCTGTGAAGAAGTGCTTTGGAAATCCTTGAAGCCCAGAGTTTTGTAGTAAATCTCAGCCATTGGATGATGGGAAGCCATGGACTGTTGATCCACCATACTTTGCGAGTTCACCAATTCGACGCTCTAGGGGATTTGAAAGTTTGGAGTTGCGAAAAAATCTGAAGACCGAAGTTCTAGAGCTTCGAAGCTCTCAAGGCTCCAGATAAGTGCCTCTTTGATAGAACTGGGTCACAGCCCATGGTCACATGCATTCGGGGCTAGAGAAAAAGGGCGAAGTACTCGAAAATTGTTTTTTTTGAAAACATAAAAGGTCTTAGAGAAAGAGCCTGTGAGGTTCTTGATTGTACAAAACTACAACTAAAGAAGTAAGGAAGGCCTGTAAACCTGAAGAATGGATCCAATATGGATCCAAGAGCCAATTCAACTATGATTTGGAAGAATCCATGTACAGGGATTGCATCCTCGAAAAGACATTTGTTCAAGTATCCATAACTTCATGTTCAAAACTCAGAATTGAGCATGGAAGCAGGAATTGGAAAGGTTTTGAACAATAGAAGATAAATATTCACCCAAAAATTAGATCTTAACTATCAATTTCTCAGAAAATCAACATAAAATAAGTTTGATATATATTAATGAATCATAATGGTTTGTGTTTTCATGAAGTTATTATGAACAATTAGCCTGACAAAGTTCTATTGGCTGCACTTATTTGCAGAATTAACAACTGTTAGTTCAGAATCAACACAGAGTGCATGGTGATGGATGATACAAAAATAGTCTACAGTCAAGAAGATGAAATCAGAGGGATGAATGTCCAGTTGGGTATGGAAGGAACCTACTCCAATGGACATGGTGGAGGAAAGGAGGAAGACACAAATTTGGCTGAGACCATCAGGAAATTGCATATAGATGTCCAGATCCATAAGGTTGATAATGAGAGGTTTATGAAGGCCAAGGAACAACATGAAGACTTCAATATGAATTTAATGAAAATCCTGGATATAATTGAAAATAAGTTGGATAAGGAGAGTGGCTCCAACAAATCAGAAATCCATGGGACCCCTGAGGGAAAAGGAAGGTCAAGGAGTGATAAAAAACATCACCATCACTTCCAAAGACATTCCAATAGGAGAGCACATAGTAGCTCAATCCCATCCCCTGTCAGGAAGCATAGGAGGTTTTGGCCCTTGGTTATCGAAGGAAGCGAAGTACAAGGAAGAAAAGGTAAAAAGCGAGCTTCGTGGGAGACACAGTGACTGTCACTGGGTCAAAGTGAGCAGAAGAGTAGAACATATGGAGCGAAGTGCGAAAAAGAAATCTCTTGGATGAGGAGACCGAGGATGATAGATAAACAAGGAAAATGGATTGAGGACAACTCAGAAAGTGGAAAAATCCACCGTTGGATGCTTTGGAACACCACGCGAGAAGGAAGGGAAGGCAAGCTGGTGAAGCCCAAAAAAAGCAGGTCAAGTTGACCTAGGGTTTTGGTATCTAGGGTTTTGGCACTTAGGTATTGGCCTAAGGCTATCGGTGAGGTATTGTAATGTATAAATAAAGGTCAAAAGGACTTGGGTCGGGTTGGTCATTGAGTATTGACACGATATTGTTGTTGATTCAGCTCTGTTGTGGGAGATATTATTGTATTGAGAGAGAGAAGTGCTGAGAGAGAGAGCCTTATGGTATTGTAAGATCTTTAGTTGTGTGCGGAGATCAAGTCTTGCAGTTAGGTGTGTAGGAGAGGGGAGAGAAAGAGAGAGAAAAAAGAAGATCTGCTAGCTGAGAGCATAGACAAGAACTATATGCTTTACCTTAATGAATCATAAGCACAGTTCTATGGACGTAGCCCTAGAGGGAGGGTGAGCCACATATATCTTGCATTGTGTATGTGTGATTGATGCTTTGATCTCTGTTGCTATTATCTTGTTATTTATATTGCTATGTTAGATCATATCTATAACTGCGTAGGATAGATCTAGCTTGATAAGTGATAGGTGCATATTGTGTTGTTGTTCCACTAGATCCACTTGATATTCCCCTGGTTGTAGACATCTCTGTCCTGCAACCCCCTCATGGTTGCTTCGGGTGAGACTGCATCTGTGTCGTAGGTGTTTCCGAAAGGGCCAGTAGCTAGGGATTGTTGGTGCACTCTTGGAGTGAACCTCAGGTCTACCCCTATGCCAAAAAATGGTTCCATTGCTGGGACCGAAATATTCTTGAGGGAATGTCAAGGTGGTTCCCATCGAAGACAGAAATTCAAAAGTGGATAGAGGATCAAGAGAGGGACTTTGCAGAAGACCAAAACAAAAACCCTAAGTTGAGTACTGAATATTGGCTACAAAGATACATCTTCACCGACATTCACAAGATCTTCTTTGGAGGAATCCATCAACAACTACACGAATGGTTGGCTAGGTTAGATTATACCCAGTTTGAGATCAGATCTATACCTCCTGTAGTTTGGACGTCGAAACTGATCCAAAGGGTTAAGAGAGTTGATAACGTTGTATCCATAGTGGTGGATCACTGGTTTGATAGTACCATTGGAGGGTATATCACTGAATTTGTTGTTGACAGAGTAGAGTCGTATAGCCAAGCCGAGAGATACTTTTTGAAAGGACCCAGAGGGAATTTTTTGCATTTTCTGAAGTTAAGAATCAATATGCTCTTACATAAAAACCATATCTTGAAGATACAGTAGACCGGCAGGATCTAAAAAGGATAATGTTCAAGAATTCAGACAACGACAATGACACAAGAGCTGGACATATGCGTAGTGGAAAAGTATTCAGAGGGATTCACCTTGAGAACCTATTTAAGCAAAACTATGGGGAAGAGGGTTTCTACAATGGAGAAGAGGTGGATCTGACAGACGAAGAGGACTAAGAACCCACTAGGGTAGAGGAAGAAGTCACTGAAGAACTTCGCTGGGATGAGACAGAAACATCAGGAAATGCGCAGACCACTAAAGCAAGTAATATCAATCCTCCTATTGTTTTAGAAACGTTAAGTAATCATAATATTCAGAAGCACCAGAGTCCTCAGAGCACTATTACTAGTAGTTCAACATCTACTCAGACATGAAATATAGGAAACTCCATGGAATATGAGATGAGGCTCCCTATCTTTAGAGGAGACGGATCTAAAGATCTTGATCAGCACTGGTTCCTGTGTGAGGCCATATGGAACATTAAAAACATCACCGATGAATCTGTTAAAAGAAACCAATTTAGCACTACGCCGAGGGATCGCGCGTTGAGCTGATACATGAAGCTTGTCCAAGGAATTGCACAGCCTAAAACACTGAATGAGATCAAGAATGCGCTGATTGCAGAGTTTAAGAAACCTAATTCGGAGTCACAATGTATTACAGAGTTGAAGGAGATCAAGTAGAAGGTAGCCGAACTTGTTTGGGAGTTCGATCAGAGATTTAAGACCCTGACAGGCCGACTGACTTTCAAGATCCTGGACAAGCATAACAAAGAATGGTTTATCACTACTCTTTTACCACATATCATATTTCCACTGATGCAGTAGAAGATTTCCTCACAGGCAGAGGCATTGGAGATCACCATGAAGCTTGAATCAACCCCCATGGGAGAGTCTAGCTCAGGTATGAGTCAGATCTTGAGCCAACTGACTAGTTTGTCTCTGCAGGTCGAGGATATGAAGAAGGACAAAGGAAAAGACAAAAGGAAATAAATCTAGTGTATCAGATGAAAATTAGAAGGCCATGACAAGGAGCATTGTCCCCTGTTTCACGAATATTTGGCTTCTGGAGCTCCAATCCCTTTGAAGCAAGTCAAATTACCCTGGTGCGAAGTATGCAGAAATCGACATCGCCTTGGTGAGTGCTATTACATGCAGAAGTATGTCAGACACCTGAAAACCTATACTACACCTTCTGTAAGTCAGTAGGGCATGATGATAGAGACTGTAGGGCCTATGACCTCATGCATGAAAGGTCAAGAGATGTATACAAGATCCAAGGTGAACTACATCAAGAAGGAAACAATGCACAATATAACTCCCCACGAAGAGGAAACTTCAATCCTCGTGGTGGATTCAAAGGACGAGGACGAGGAGGAGATATGGGTCGAGGTCGAGGACAAATAATATGTTATAACTACACACAACCATGACATCTGGCAAGGGACTGTCAGAACCCTTGTACCACTTGCAATTATTGCAACTCCTTTGAGCATGTCATTGAGGATTGCCCTCTACCACTAGAGAAGCTTAAGGAAAGATGAGGACCTCAACATAACCCACAAGTACAAATAATATATGTTGAACCTTGTGAAACAAACCCTAGAGTTGTTGTTATCACTCGAGGAGGCGCTGCTATAGGAGAAGATAGAGAAACCCAAGGTAAGACTGCAGAAGGCCCTAGAGTAAGGAAAGCTACGGAGAAGACTCCAACATTCGATGCGAAGAAAGAAAGATAGATATTTGAGGAGGAAAGAAAATAATTCAAAGGAGATCAAGGATATTCATCAAAGACACGACCAGAAATAAGAGAATACAAAATGCCTCATGCATTTGATCAGTCGGCTTCACAAAAGGAGGGAAAAGAAGTAAGTAAGCTCATTGAATTTTTATACACTTGTATTAAGTTGATTCAGGATGAAAATGTTGTACAAGAATTACAAAACTTAATCAGACAATATGAGATAGGGAAATTAGAACCCTTACTGAATAGGGCAGTACACCAAATTGGTAAGAATAGAAGGAAAAATAAAGAATTACACTTGAATTCGCAGATAGGAGAGTATAATATAGACTATGTGGTCCTCAACTTAGGGTCAGAGGTCAATGTCACGATGAAGCAAACATGGGCGCTAATGGGAAAACCCAATCTTATCTATTCCCCTATCAGGATTCGCATGGCTAATCAACAAGCTGTCAGCCCATTTGGATGGTTGGAACATGTCTCTGTGGACATCGACGAAGTTAGAACATTTCCATATTTTGAGGTGATTGAAATTGTTGATGACAACTGCCCTTACCCTGCATTGTTAGGAATTGACTCGGCCTTCAACAATTATATTGTTGTTGACCTAAATAAGAGGCATATGACCTTTTAAAGAGATGGCCTTCGGGTCATTGCACCTTTAGATCCCAATGAGGGTCCTCGATATACAGAGCTTGTCAGAGAAGAAGATCACACCCACGAACTGGAAAGCATCTACAAGCTGACAGCCAGACAACATGATTACATCAACCCTACAATTGATGGGAATATGAACCGGTGAAGTAACAACACGTGTTCATCAGATTCAAAAGAAGAACTGGAGAACTGGAAGAAACAGATGTATGAAGTATCCACAAGGAGATGTGCTCGACTGACCAGAGAGGTTCGCTGGATTGGTACAACCATAAGTAACTTACCTACCTTCCATGGTCTGAATCCTTTAGAATCCTTCTTGATGGAGTTTGAAGCAATTGTACCAACACAACAGAGGCTGTTGGCTATGGACGAGGCCCTGAAAGCCACACCAGCAAGATGGTGGGGAATGCATAAAAGAAACATCACAGACTGGACACAATGCCTAACCTTGATGAAAACATCATTCTCAGCACAAGCAGTAAGCTGCAAAGTAAGGTACACAGGTCAAAGTTTCCCAAAGGACCATGTGCAAAGATATGAAGAGGCCTGGAGTGACATCCCTCGAGAACAATGGGTGCATATATTCATTAACACACTGGACACAACCCCTATCAACTGGTACCTTCAAGTGGAGTTGTGCCTCGTCACTATAGATTGGGAGGGCATGATTCAGAACTTTGTAACCACCTTTTTATTTGAAAGTGAATATCCTTCAGTAGACCAAGCATTGTAGATCATGATACCGAAGGTATTCGAGGTGACATCCAACCTCCCTATGGAACAAGAAGAGGACGAATGGACTGCGCCTCTCTAGAAATTCCAGAGTTGCTACAACATCAATGCCAATGATGATGACAATCCCAAGAAGGTAAACATCACTGAAACAAAAGGCTAAAGATATGTGGAAGGAACAGGAGTTGAGATACAATTTATTGGTCAGCCCATCAAGATAAAAAAGGTCAACATTGGGATAGAGGAGACACCGAAGCTTTCCAATGTCGCGATTACTGGGATGCTGCCACCATTGACAAGATTACAGAATTGTTGCATGAATATCAGGACTTGTTTCTTACCAAGTTCACTGATATGAAGGGTATCAAAGGACCTATGGGAGAGATGAGAATACCTTTGAAACCAGATGCAAGGCCATTCAATCAAAGACCCTATAGATTGAACCTGAAATACAAGGAAAAAGTGAAGACTGAGCATGACAGAATGTTGGAAGGAGGGATTATTGAACTTGTCGAAGAGTCGGAGTGGATCGGCCCTATGGTAGTACAAGACAAGAAGACAGGAGAAATTAGGATATGTGTGGACCTCAGGAAGTTGAATGATGCCTGTCTACATGATCCTTTCCCTACACCTTTCACTGATGAAGTATTAGACAATGTGGGAGGCCAAGAGGTATATTATTTTACAAATGGCTTTTTAGGATACCATCAGATTCAGATTGCCAAGGAGGACCACCACAAGACTACATTTTCCATAGAATGGGGATCCTACCAATATACAGTAATGCCCTTCGAACTGATGAATTCCCTAATCATCTTTTCCAGGGTAGTGGTCGAAGCATTCAAAGAATTTTTGCATAAATTTTTAGAAGCCTATTTTGATGACTGGACTGTGTTTAGTTTGTTGAAAAATTATATTGAATGTCTAAGGCTAATGCTGGATAAATGCAGGCAGTGTCAATTTCTTTAAATATGAGGAAGTGCATATTATTCTCACCATTTGGAGTACTATTAGGCCATATTGTATGCAAGCAGGGATTGTTGGTTGATCCATCAAAGATTGCAATTATAGTTGATTTTCCACCACCAACTTCAGTCAAACAACTGTGCACTGCACTAGGACATAATGACTATTACAAGAAATTTATTAAAGGCTATGCTCAAATCACAACACCGATGGAGAAGTTGTTGAAGAAGGACTGCCAGTTCGGCTGGACAGACGAATGCCAACAGAGCTTCGACACACTGAAACAGAATATGGTCACTGCGCCCATTCTGGTTTTTCCAGATTGGAACAAGGAATTTCATGTGCATGTTGATGCATCTTCTATTGCATTAGGAGCAGTACTGGCACAACCTGGAGAAGGGGATATT
>JASDQU010371803.1:125348-137868 GCA_032191745.1 Picea mariana | reverse complement strand
CTATACCTCCTATAGTTTGGACTTCGACACTGATCCAAAGGGTTAAGAGAGTTGATAATGTTGTATCCATAGCGGTGGATCACTGGTTTGATAGTACCATTGGAGGGTATATCACCGAATTTGTTGTTGACAGAGTAGAGTCGTATAGCCAAGCCGAGAGATACTTTTTGAAAGGACCCAGAGGGAATTTTTTTCATTTTCCGAAGTTAAGAATCAAGATGCTCTTACATGAAAACCATATCTTGAAGATACAGTAGACCAGCGGGATCTGAAAAGGCTAATGTTTAAGAATTCAGACAACGACAATGACACAAGAGCTGGACATACGCGTAGTGGAAAAGTATTCAGAGGGATTCACCTTGAGAACCTATTTAAGCAAAACTATGGGGAAGAGGGTTTCTACAATGGAGAAGAGGTAGATCTGACAGACGAAGAGGACTCAGAACCCACTAGGGTAGAGGAAGAAGTCACTAAAGAACTTCGCCGGGATGAGACAGAAACATCAGGAAATGCGCAGAACACTGAAGCAAGTAATATCAATCCTCCTGTTGTTTTAGAAACGCTAAGTAATCAGAATATTCAGAAGCACCTGAGTCCTTAGAGCACTATTACTAGTAGTTCAACATCTACTCAGACATGAAATATAGGAAGCTCCATGGAAGATGAGATGAGGCTCCCTATCTTTAGAGGAGACGGATCTGAAGATCTTGATCAGCACTGGTTCCTGTGTGAGGCCATATGGAACATTAAAAACATCACCGATGAATCTGTTAAAAGAAACCAATTTAGCACTACGCTGAGGGATCGCGCATTGAGATGGTACATGAAGCTTGTCCAAGGAATTGCACAGCCTAAAACACTGAATGAGATCAAGAATGCACTGATTGCAGAGTTTAAGAAACCTAAGTCGGAGTCACAATGTATTACAGAGTTGAAGGAGATCAAGTAGAAGGTAGCCGAACTTGTTTGGGAGTTCGATTAGAGATTTAAGACCCTGACAGGCTGACTGACTTTCAAGATCCTAGACGAGCAGAACAAAGAATGGTTTATCACTACTCTTTTACCACATATCATATTTCCACTGATGCAGTAGAAGATTTCCTCATAGGCAGAGGCATTGGAGATCACCATGAAGCTTGAATCAACCCCCATGGGAGAGTCTAGCTCAGGCATGAGTCATATCTTGAGCCAACTGACTAGTTTGTCTCTGCAGGTCGAGGATATGAAGAAGGACAAAGGAAAAGAAAAAAGGGAAGAAATCTAGTGTATCGGATGAAAATTAGAAGGCCATGACAAGGAGAATTGTCCCCTGTTTCACGAATATTTGGCTTCTGGAGCTCCAATCCCTTTGAATCAAGTCACATTACCCTGGTGCGAAGTATGCAGAAATCGACATCGCCCTGGTGAGTGCTATTACATGCAGAAGTATGTCAGACACCTGAAAACCTATACTACACCTTCTGTAAGTCAGTAGGGCATGATGATAGAGACTGTAGGGCCTATGACCTCATGCATGAAAGGTCAATAGATGTATACAATATCCAAGGTGAACTACATCAAGAAGGAAACAATGCACAATATAACTCCCCGCGAAGAGGAAACTTCAATCCTCATGGTGGATTCAGAGGACAAGGACGAGGAGGAGGTATGGGCCAAGGTCGAGGACAAATAATATGTTATAACTACACACAGCCAGGACATATAGCAAGGGACTATCAGAACCCTTGTACCACTTGCAATTATTGCAACTCCTTTGAGCATGTCATTGAGGATTTCCCTCTACCACTAGAGAAGCTTAAGGAAAGATGAGGACCTCAACATAACCCACAAGTACAAATAATATATGCTAAACCTTGTGAAACAAACCCTAGAGTTGCTGTTATCACTCGAGGAGGCGCTGCTATAGGAGAAGATAGAGCAACCCAAGGTAAGACTGCAGAAGGCCCTAGAGTAAGGAAAGCTGTGGAGAAGACTCCAACGTTCGATGCGAAGAAAGAAAGATAGATATTTGAGGAGGCAAGAAAATAATTCAAAGGAGATCAAGGATCTTCATCAAAGACACGACCAGAAATAAGAGAATACAAAATGCCTCATGCATTTGATCAGTCGGCTTCACAAAAGGAGGGAAAAGAAGTAAGTAAGCTCATCGATTTTTTATACACTTGTATTAAGTTGATTCAGGATAAAAATGCTGTACAAGAATTACAGAACTTAATAAGACAATATGAGATAGGGAAAGTAGAACCCTTACTGAATAGGGCAGTACACCAAATTGGTAAGAATAGAAGGAAAAATAAAGAATTACACTTGAATTCTCAGATAGGAGAGTATAATATAGACTATGTGGTCCTCAACTTAGGGTCAGAGGTCAATGTCATGACAAAGCAAACATGGGCGCTAATGGGAAAACCCAATCTTATCCATTCCCCTATCAGGATTCACATGGCTAATCAGCAAGCTGTCATCCCATTTGGATGGTTGGAACATGTCCCTGTGGACATCGACGAAGTTAGAACATTTCCATATTTTGAGGTGATTGAAATTGTTGATGACAACTTCCCTTACCCTGCATTGTTAGGAATTGACTGGGCCTTCAACAATTATATTGTTGTTGACCTAAATAAGAGGCATATGAAATTTTAAAGAGATGGCCTTCGGGTCATTGCACCTTTATATCCCAATGAGGGTCCTCGATATACAGAGCTTGTCAGAGAATAAGATCACACACACGAACTGGAAAGCATCTACAAGCTGACAGCCAGACAACATGATTACATCAACCCTACAACTGATGGGAATATGAGCCGGTGTAGTAAAAACACGTGTTCATCAGATTCAGAAGAAGCACTGGAGAATTGGAAGAAACAGATGTATGAAGTATCCACAAGGAGATGTGCTCGACTGACCAGAGAGGTTCACTGGATTGGTACAACCATAAGTAACTTACCTACCTTCCATGTTATGAATCCTTTAGAATCCTTCTTGACGGAGTTTGAAGCAATCGTACCAACACAACAGAGGCTGTTGGCTATAGATGAGGCCCTGAAAGCCACACCAGCAAGATGGTGGGGAATGCATAAAAGAAACATCACAGACTGGACACAATGCCTAACCTTGATGAAAACACGGTTCTCAGCACAAGCAGTAAGCTACAAAGTAAGGTACAAAGGTCGAAGTTTCCCAAAGGACCATGTGCAAAGCTATGAAGAGGCCTGGAGTGACATCCCTCGAGAACAATGGGTGCATAGATTCATTAACACACTGGACACGACCCCTATCAACTGGTACCTTCAAGTGGAGTTGTGCCTCGTCACTATAGATTGGGAAGGTATGATTCAGAACTTTGTAACCACCTTTTTCTTTGAAAGTGAATATCCTTCAGTAGACCAAGCATTGCAGATCATGATACCGAAGGTATTCGAGGTGACATCCAACCTCCCTATGGAACAAGAAGAGGACGAATGGACTGCGCCTCTCCAGAAATTCCAGAGTTGCTACAACATCAATGCCAATGATGATGACAATCCCAAGAAGGTAAACATCATTGAAACAAAAGTATAAATATATGTGGAAGGAACAGGAGTTGAGATACCATTTTTTGGGATAGAGGAGACACCGAGGCTTGCCAATGTCGCGATTACTGGGATGCTGCCACCATTGACAAGATTACAGAATTGTTGCATGAATATCATGACTTGTTTCTTACCAAGTTCACTGATATGAAGGGTATCAAAGGACCTATGGGAGAGATGAGAATACCTTTGAAACCAGATGCAAGGCCATTCAATCAAAGACCCTATAGATTGAACCTGAAATACAAGGAAAAAGTGAAGACTGAGCATGACAGAATGTTGGAAGGAGGGATTATTGAACTTGTCGAAGAGTCGGAGTGGATYGGCCCTATGGTAGTACAAGAMAAGAAGACAGGAGAAATTAGGATATGTGTGGACCTCAGGAAGTTGAATGATGCCTGTCTACATGATCCTTTCCCTACACCTTTCACTGATGAATTATTAGACAATGTGGGAGGCCAAGAGGTATATTATTTTACAAATGGCTTTTTAGGATACCATCAGATTCAGATTGCCAAGGAGGACCACCACAATACTACATTTTCCATAGAATGGGGATCCTACCAATATACAGTAATGCCCTTCGGACTGATGTATTCCCTAATCATCTTTTCCAGGGTAGTGGTCGAAGCATTCAAAGAATTTTTGCATAAATTTTTAGAATCCTATTTTGATGACTGGACTGTGTTTAGTTTGTTGAAAAATCATATTGAATGTCTAAGGCTAATGCTGGATAAATGCAGGCAGTGTCAATTTCTTTAAATATGAGGAAGTGCATCTTCTTCTCACCATTTGGAGTACTATTAGGCCATATTGTATGCAAGTAGGGATTGCTGGTTGATCCATCAAAGATTGCAATTATAGTTGATTTTCCACCACCAACTTTAGTCAAACAACTGTGCACTGCACTAGGGAATAATGACTATTACAAGAAATTTATTAAAGGCTATGCTCAAATCACAACACCGATGGAGAAGTTGTTGAAGAAGGACTGTCAGTTCGGCTGGATAGACAAATGCCAATATAGCTTCGACACACTGAAACAGAATATGATCACTGCGCCCATTCTGGTTTTTTCAGATTGGAACAAGGAATTTCATGTGCATGTTGATGCATCTTCTATTGCATTAGGAGCAGTACTGGCACAACCTGGAGAAGGGGATATCGAACATCTATTAGCTTTCTCTAGCAGGAAGCTACCTATAGTCTAAATTAACTATACCACTACAGAAAGAGAAGGATTAGCCATGGTGTACGTGCTGCAAAAATTCCGACACTACTTGTTGGGAGGACACTTTAAAATGTTCACAGATCACTCTGCGCTGAAGTACCTAGTCAACAAGATAGTGTTGGGGAGGAGGATATGCAGATGACCTCTAATGTTTCAAGAATATGATTTTGAAATCATAGTTAAGCCAGGAAGAATGAACAAGGGTCTTGACCACTTGTCGAGGTTGGAACATGGTGAAGAACCTACCAGTTTGGAGGATACACTGTCGGATGCACAACTGCTCACAATTAGGAAGATTGATGACCACTTCGCAGACATAGTCCAATTCCTGTCAACAGGAATGGCACCTAGTGAGTATACAATTCCCCAGAAGAAACAACTCGTGGTGCATGCTGTAGACTTTTCACTTATATCTGGTCAGCTATACAAACTGGGCCTTGATGAGATACTAAGATGATGTGTTATGGAGACAGAGCGACCATTGATCCTTGTAGAATCTCATGAAGGAATTGTAGGAGGACACCACGCAGGGAAAGCGACTGTGTAGAAGGTCCTGCGAGCTAGCCTTTGGTGGCCTACCTTACACAGAGATGCTAAGGATTATGCTAGAGCCTGTGATGTATGCTAGAGAATTGGGAAACCATCCAGACGAGATGAAATTCCATTAGCACCTCAGATGACCCTACAAGAATTTGAAAAGTGGGCCATTGACTTCATGGGACCTATAAACCCACCAGGAAAACACACAAGAGAAAGATATATCATTACTGTGACATAATACTTAACCAGATGGGCTGAGGCTAGAGCAGTCAAGGACTGTAGTGAAACTATAACTACGTGTTTTATATTTGATGACATAATAAACAGGTTTGGATGCCCCAAAATCCTTATGAGTGATCAAGGCATACATTTCATCAATAATACAGTTGAAGCCTTGACTGAAGAATTTGCAGTCCACCATCAGAAGAGAACACCTTACCATCCATAAGAAAATGGAACAGTTGAAGCATTCAATAAGATCTTGGAGACAACATTGACAAAAATTTGCAATGTGAATAGGGACGATTTGGATCTAAGAGTACCTGTAGTACTATGGGCCTATAGAACCACTTGCAAGAAATTAACAACGTAGACCCCTTTCAAGTTGGTTTATGGTCTTGAAGATGTTGTCCCGATGGAATATTTGGTACCAAGATTAAGGATTGTTGTGTTTACAAACATGGATGATACTGGCGTTGTTTGCGAGAGGCTTGTACAATTGGTTGAACTGGAAGAAGACAGATTCATTGCTGGGTTCCATCAACAAGTTCAGAAGGAAAGAGAGAAGGCCTATCATGACAAACACATCAAGAAGAAGGCATTCAAGCAAGGTGACTTTGTGCTGGTGTATGAAAGTAAATTTATAAAAAACCCTGGGAAGTTCAGAACGCATTGGCTAGGACCATATGAGATCACCTATGTTACATAAGTAGGAGCTACACAACTGAAGACATTGAATGGAAAATGGAAGGAAGGATTGGTGAATGGAAGTCGACTGAAGTTGTACTATGACAACTAGTTGCCTCATAGCTCTCAAAAGAAGCAAGGAGAAAAGGGTCTAGGTACCAGGTGCAGTTGGAACTGGGTACCAGACACAAAAAATATAGTCTGCACAAGAAGGGAGAGGAGGCACAAAGCAAAAAGAAAAGGCTGCAATGCGCAGTCCAAGTTGAAGAAAAATAAAGGAACCAGATCCAAAGTGCCTTGGGACGAGTCACAGGTGAGTGTTGGGGGCATGTTGGCCCTTGGTTATGGAAGAAAGAGAAGTACAAGGAAGAAAAGGTAAAAAGAGAGCTTCATAGGAGACACAGTGACTGTCACTGGGTCAAAGTGAGCAGAAGAGAAAACAAGATGGAGCGAAGTGCGGAAAAGCAAGCTGTTGGACGAGGAGATCGAGGATGACAGATCAACAAGGAAGATGGACTGAGGACAACTCAGAAAGTGGAAAAAGCCACTGTTGGATGCTTTGGAGCACTGCACAAAAAGGAAGGGAAGGCAAGTTGGAGAAGCTCGGAAAAAGAGGGTCAAGTTGACCTAGGTTTTTAGACACCTAGGGTTTTGGTATCTAGGGTTTTGGCACTTAGGTTTTGGCCTAAGGCTGTCGGTGAGGTATTGTAATGTATAAATAAATGTCAAAAGGATCTAGTTTGGGTTGGTCATTGAGTATTGGCATGATATTGTTGTTGTTTTAGCTCTATTATGGGAGAGATTATTGTATTGAGAGAGAGAAGTGCTGAGAGAGAGATCCTTCTGGTATTGTAAGATCTTCAACTATGTGCAGAGATCAAGTCTTGTAGTTGGGTGTGCAGGAGAGGGGAGAGAAAGACAGAGAAGAAAGAAGATCTACTAGCTGAGAGCGCATACAAGAACTATATGCTTTACCTTAATAAATCATAAGCACAGTTATGTGGACGTAGCCCTAGAGGGAGGGTGAACCACGTATATCTTGCATTGTGTATGTGTGATTGATGCTTTGATCTCTGTTGCTGTTATATTGTTATTTATATTACTGTTTTAGATCAGATCTATAACTGAGCATGATAGATCTAGCTTGATAAGTGATAGGTGCATATTGTGTTGTTGTTCCACTAGATCCACTTGATATTCCCCTGGTTGTAGACATCTCTGTCCTGCAACCCCCTCATAGCTGCTTTGGGTGAGACTGCATCTGCTTCACAGGTGTTGTTGAAAGGGCTAGTAGCTAGGGCTTGTTGGTGCACTCTTGGAGTGAACCTTAGGTCTACCCCTATGCCAACAAGAGGTCTGGGGTGGATGAATTGAAAGGAGAAATGAATAAGATCAATCCTCCTACTTTTGATGGAGAGCACAAGAAGGATGAATATGCCGAGACATGGATGCTAGGCATGCATAAATACTTCCAATTGCATAACTATTCTTATCATGTAGAAGGAAGAATTGTTATTTATCAGTTGAAAGAAAAAACATCCACGTGGTGGGATACACTTGTGCAAGTGCAACACATCAGAGAGAAAAATGTGACTTGGAAGGAATTGAAGAATCATTTTGAGAAGAAATACTTGACCAAGAGGTATTATGACAAAAAAATGAAAGAGTTCTTTGAACTCAGACTAGGAAGAATGACCATTGATGAGTATGAAAGGAGATTTTTAGAACTGTTGAAGTATGTATCCTTCATCAAGGATGAGACAATTAATATCCAGAGATACCTGAGTGGGCTGCTATCTTTCACCAGTGACAAGATTCAATATGATGATCCCAAAACTTTGGAGGAAACCATAAGGAGAGAAAAGTGCTTATATGATCAACATAAGGGAAAGCCTACTTCCAAAGAGCTTGGGAAGACAAGAAGAAGTTTAAGAGGGAACAAAGGCAAAAGGGGAACAAGTCACCATTTTTCAGAAACAATCCTCAAGGAAATCCATCTTTTAGAGAACATAGAATGACTGAAGTAGGTGGGAAAAGGCCAAGGCAGACACCCATTCAATGTTGGGGAAGTAAAGGAGACCATAAGTATAGATATTGTCCTCACAAAAGTGACAAAGTGAGAGTTGTCCACAATGTACAACAAGCAAAAACAATGGAGGACATGGGAAAAAGTGTACCTAGGATCTATGCAGCCCTCGACAAGAAGCAACCTGAGTTTCAATCACACATGATTGAAGTAGAAGTAATGATCAATAACCATGCCTTTACTATTTTAATAGATTCAAGAGATAGTAATAGCTATATAGATCCTAGGGTAGTGGAAAGATTGAAATTTACAAGAAGCAAGCATGGAAAATCTTGGTTGGTATTGTAGAAATTTCAATACACTTAATGTATTCTTGCGATTCTCCTGATCTAACAATTATACACCACTGTTAAATACATAATCGCTTCTACTATTATTCTTGCGGAAAATTAAATCACGATCACAACCACAATCACAAAGTGAAATATCAATAACACATAACAGAGAAGTTTTACCGGGAAAGTGTAAAGCTAAAAACCCCACTATCATATATTATGTATATCATGAATCATGAAACAATCTCATACAAAACTCTAATCCAAGAGCTCTCAGTACAATACAATCGTCTCACATTGTCATACACAAATCAACAAATACATGTGCCAATTCCTGTGTCCAGACAACTTGCCTCCTATGCACAAACTCAACAATTCGAATTTTCACAATGAATTACGAATTGCCTAGTTTGCACATGCTCATAAGCATATCCACTGCATGTGTGATCAAATCNACATTGTCATACACAAATCAACAAATACATGTGCCAATTCCTGTGTCCAGACAACTTGCCTCCTATGCACAAACTCAACAATTCGAATTTTCACAATGAATTACGAATTGCCTAGTTTGCACATGCTGATAAGCATATCCACTGCATGTGTGATCAAATCACAATTGATATCCAAACTGTCCCTTTCACCTGTTATCTCAAGTGGGTCTCCACTGGATCTGACATGCATGTAGTTAACCGTGGTAAATCTTCAGTTGCATGTGATTTCACTGATTAACTGAACTCTCACTAGTGCATGTTTAGTTACAACTGATCTTCACTCACTTAACTACACTTACAATTCTATTACAAATCCAACTCACTTAGTTATGAATGAAATAATAGATTAATATTTATTGTCCAATTTATTTATGGGAAAAGTAAATTAGACACAGGTTTCTTGTTGACTTTTCAACACTCCCTCTCAATAAGAAAGGGATTATCCTTCACCCCAATCCTGTCTCTATGATATTTGAATTTGCTCCTGGTGAGCGCCTTCGTCAGAATGTCTGCATCCTGATCTTCCGTAGGAATGTATTGAAGCAACATGATCTTCTGCTGCATACAATCTCTGAGATGATGATACAAGATATCTATATGCTTAGATATGTCATGAAACCCAGGATTAATCGAGAGTTTAATGCAACTTTGATTATCACAATAAATCACTGTCGGATCTAAATGAGAACCAAAAAAACCAACCAAGATATTTCTCATCCAGATAGCCTCACATGCAGCTTGTCTCACTGCCATGTATTCCGCTTCCACTGAACTAAGTTCCACGGATCTCTGTTTCCTGCTGTACCAAGAAACAACTATAGATCCAATACTAAAGATCCCCCCTGATGTGCTCTTTCTATCTATTGGGCTGCCTACCCAATCTGCATCCGTGAAGCCATGCAACTTCACCTCATCCGTCTGTCTGTACCATAATCCATGCTCAGATGTGCCCTTCAGATATCTCAGGACATACTTACCCGCCTTCCAAAAGAGTTTGGTAGGCTTAGCCATCGCTTGACTTAGTTGGTTAACCGCATAGCAAATGTCCGGTCTCATGTTCNTGTTGACTTTTCAACACTCCCTCTCAATAAGAAATGGATTATCCTTCACCCCAATCCTGTCTCTATGATATTTGAATTTTCTCCTGGTGAGCACCTTCGTCAGAATGTCTGCATCCCGATCTTCCGTAGGAATGTATTGAAGCAACATGATCTTCTGCCGCACACAATCTCTGAGATGATGATACAAGATATCTATATGCTTAGATATGTCATGAAACCCAGGATTAATCGAGAGTTTAATGCAACTTTGATTATCACAATAAATCACTGTCGGATCTAAATGAGAACGAAAAAAACCAACCAAGATATTTCTCATCCAGATAGCCTCACATGCAACTTGTCTCACTGCCATGTATTCTGCTTCCACTGAACTAAGTTCCACGGATCTCTGTTTCCCGCTGTACCAAGAAACAACTATAGATCCAATACTAAAGATCCCCCCCGATGTGCTCTTTCTATCTATTGGGCTGCCTACCCAATCTGCATCCGTGAATCCATGCAACTTCACCTCATCCGTCTGTCTGTACCATAATCCATGCTCAGATGTGCCCTTCAGATATCTCAGGACATACTTACCCACCTTCCAAAAGAGTTTGGTAGGCTTAGCCATCGCTTGACTTAGTTGGTTAACCGCATAGCAAATGTCTGGTCTCATGTTCACTAAATACATTAGCGAACCCACTAACTGTTGATAGACAGTAGCATCCACTACTTATCTAGAAGTAACATCCTCTTTCCTCCAATTTCCTGGAAGAGGAGTATCCATGGGTTTGTATCCCTCCATGTGAAACTTACCCAATATCTCTCTTGCATACTTTCCTTGAGACACAAAAAGTTCACCATCTCGCTGCCATATTTCCAAACCAAGGAAATAATGAAGAAGGCCCAAATCCTTCATCTTGAACTCCTTTGCAAGGTCCTCCTTGCATGAGTGTATCAACTGCTCATCACCAGTCAGTATTAAATCATCAACATACATCACAATGATTAAAATTTTACCCTCCACCACAATTTGGTATAGGTTTGCATCCACTTCACTTTTGGTGAAGCCCAATCCAGTGAAATAGCTATCTATCTGAGTGTACCAAGCACGGGGTGCTTGCTTCAGCCCATACAATGCCCTCTTGAGTCTGCACACATGCGAATCTCTGACAAAGGTCTCAAAACCTTCTGGTTATTCAATGTACACTTCTTCCTCAATGATCTCGTTGAGGAACACAGTTTTTACATCCATCTGATGAATGCGCTAGCCCATCTACGCCGAGAGTGCAAGGATGGATCTTATGGAAGAGTACCTTGCGACAGGTGCAAAAGTTTCATCATAATATATCCCCTCGATCTGTGAGAAGCCCCAGGCCACAAACTTGGCCTTGTATTTCTCCACACTTCCATCAACAACTTACTTTACTGTGTAGATCCATGTCGAACCTACCACTGATTTGCTGACCGGTCTTGGGACAATATCCCATGCACTGTTTTTGACAATGGAGTCATACTCCTCTACCATAGCATCAACCCAAGTGGGGTCCTGCACTGCTTCTTGAAAGGAATATGGTTCAGTCACAATACATTTTCTCATGAGAGCCATGTATCCAGCAAACGATCAGGAGATTGTATCTGTCTGCACTGTGAAGTAGGGTCTCCTACATTCTATGGAACATCTAGTCTCAATCTGTCAGCTTTCGTGGTGCGCTTTTTTCCATTTCTGATGGATGGCTCTACTTGAGTGGTTTCCTCCACTCCATGAAACTCCTCATGTGTCTAATCCACATCTTGAGACTCATCCTTGGGAACCAACAATTCCTCTTCTGCATGCAAGTTTAGCTCCCTCTCAAGCGACAACCTCATGGATTTCTAAATTTTATATCCTGTCGCATAACATTCATCTTACTGTTCGACAAATACACACGATAATTATGGAGTGTTTCTGTGTACCCCACAAA
Source organism: Picea mariana (assembly GCA_032191745.1). NCBI lineage: Eukaryota > Viridiplantae > Streptophyta > Pinopsida > Pinales > Pinaceae > Picea > Picea mariana. The sequence continues at coordinate 125,760 of JASDQU010371803.1, read as the reverse complement.
TATCCCAACTTCAACAGTCGATTCTAGCTTCATCCTGACATCCTTGGTCACATGCACATAAACAGATGAGCCAAATTTTTTAAAAGAGAAACATCCAGTTTCTTACTAGTAAAAGCTTCTTCAGGTGTACTCATGCCAAGTACTCTATGAGGACAACGGTTCTGCATAAACTGCAGTATTGCATGCTTCTGCCCACAAATTAATTGGTAGGATCTGATCATGCAACATCGCTTGTGTTGCACCCATGATCATTTTGTTCTTTCTCTCCATGACCCCATTTTGTTGTGGGTTATGAGGCCCTATGAGTTCTCTTTGAATTCCTTTTCTTCTGCAGAAGTCTTTGAATTCATTAGAGATGTATTCTCCACCATTATCGCTCCTTAGATCCTTCACTTGCTTCCCCGACTCTTTC
>JASDQU010371803.1:77158-87188 GCA_032191745.1 Picea mariana | reverse complement strand
CCTTTTGTTTCTGCGATGTTCACATTCCTAGAATCATCATCTTCATCAGCATTGATATTGTAACATCCTTGCAATATTTGAAGAGGTGTAGTCCATTCATCCTCTTCTTGCTCCAGAGGGAGGTTAGGTGCCTCTTCAAATACTTTCTGTCACAACTTGTAAGTCTTGATCTACTATAGGGTACTAACTCTCAAATAAAAATGTAGCCTACAAAATTATGAGTCATACCTTGCCAATCTGCAGTAGTGAGGCACGATTCTACTTGTAGATACCAATTGATAGGTGTTGTATACAAAGTGTTAATGAACTTGTGCACCCACTTCTCTTGAGGAATGCTTCTCCAAGCTTCCTCACAACTTTGCACATGGATCTTCAGACAACTTTGACCTATGTATCTAACTTTGCACACTTTGGTTTGTTCTTAAAAGCGCACTGTCATCAAACTGCGACATTTCACCCATTCTGTGATGTTCTTCTTGTGTGTTCCCCACCATATTGTTGGTGTTGCTTTTAAAGCTTCATCCAGTGCCAACAGTTGTTGTTGTACTAATACAATTTCTTCAAATTCTGATAAGAATGTTTCTAAATGATTTAAACCGTCAAATGTGGGAAGCTTGCTTACTTCTATGCCAATCCAACGAACTTCCCTGGTCAATTTAGCACACCTCTGCGCAAAAACTTCATACATTGTGTTCAGTTGGTTCTCTAGTACTTCTTCCAAATCTGTTGAACATGCACTGTCACTTCGCCAACTTAAATTCCCATCTGCTGTAGGATTAATGTAATCGTGTTGTCTTACTGTCAATTTATATATATTCTCTAGCTCATATGCGCGGTCTTCTTCTTTGATGGGCTCTGTGTACCTTCAATCTTCATCAGGATCTAGAGATGCAATGACCTTAAGTCCTGTTGGCAGCCAATCCACAATTTTCTACTGTCTTACAAGCTGCCTACACCAGTGTTTTGCAAACCTTAATTTTTCGTCGCAATTCTCAAATAAACAACACTTTTATTCTTTGCGCTATTCACACTTACCTTCATTTTTGTTTTCACGGCTGTAAGCGTGAAAAATTGGTCTTTTAAAGTCGCATTAAAATCATTATTGAATTTTCGTTATCATTCTTGTTGATATTCCCATTGCGTTTACATTTTACTTATCATTATACAGTTGGCAAAACCTTTTGATCTGTACTCGTTTGAACACTCTTTGATTGATTATGTAGTTTCGTTTCATGAGTGATTGAGTTTGTGATACATTGGTGATTGGATTTACATGTTATTTGATCAATTTACTTGGCACATTGGTTAAACCCTTGGTGTGAATCGTTTCATACAACACTTGGCATTGGTTTCGATTCATATGTTTGATTTAAAAAAAAAAAAACTATGGTATAACTTTTGATCGTGCGAATGGTTTATCCACTTACCAAAGGTTTCAATTGATTGATTGAAGTGGCACAGTTGTAACACATATGCGTTGTGATTTGAATAGTTGAAAGCACCGACAGTTGTACCATGATAATGACTATTCTGCATGGACATAAATAGCTCCACCACCTTCGCACGATGTCATTAATGTTCACCCTATCCCTGTTTCACTTTTGCTAGCATCGGGTAAGCTTGTGAGCGTTCTTCTCCTGTGTATGCTGCGTTCAAACCCTGGCTCATTCACATCGCTCACCGTGTGCTCTTCTCCATGGCACCGGTGGTGTGAATTGAGCCGAACGATAGTCAATCCCTGCTATTGTTTGATAACGCCTGGAAAGATTTACAAGATAATGGTTGGCTCACGTTTGTATAGAGGTTTGAGGGTTTTAATCTGTTTGTTGCATGGCAGTTCGCCCTGAATTTTGATGGGTGTAGGGCCAAAATAGGTGACATTCAGCTTGAAATCAATGAAGAGTTCATCATCTTTGCCATAGGATTAGCATCCACAGGCCAGCGATGGTTTAAAAACTCTAAATTTGAGGAGGTGCCATGGCCATTATTGTTCGTCTCATAGAAGGTCACATCCTGTGACAGAGGTATGCCTATTTCCATGCTTAAACCAAGGTGGCATGATCTTTTGATAGTGGTTAAACAATTCGTGACCTGTGAGGGTCAGTATGGACTGGTTTTTCTTTATCACCTTCGACTGTTAATGAATTTCATGGGTTATCCATTGAATATGCCATTTTATTTCCAGCGTAGTCTTTATAAAATGGCTAAGAGGTTTAAACGAGAGAAGGACAACAGTAGCTTGTTTCACCATGGCCTGATCAGACTCATCATTGTTCATCATTTAAACATCCACGACGATAGTTGGCAATATTTTCTCTCCCGGAATGGTTTTGTTGAGTCAGAGTCTGTCCAAGTTGATAAGTCTGTGGTTAGTGAGATTAAGGTCGGGCCACCCATGCCTTTTCATGCCCTTCTACCCTCTCCCAAACCCTCGGTCAGCCCTGATATCAACCTACCCGATGTTATAACAGACAAGGTTGAGGCTGTAAAAAAGCCTGTGAGCAAGAAGGTTAGGGGTAACCCTACTGTCGATGGCAAACGTAAAAAGAATGCTCGACTCATATCGAGACTGGCCCGGAATAAACCTAAGCCAAATGCTAAGCAGAAGCCCATAATCCTCAGCGAAAATTCTGACTCTGATATCGAGCGCTTCCTGGCTAGTGAGTACCCTTATTCCCATGGTTTGTGCTCCGAACCACCCTATGACTTTGTTTCTAATTTACCCCCTTTCCTAAAGAACAATCCTAGCTACCCTGGGATCAAGCTACCTAATGAAACCCTYGGCGTTTTAAAMAAACCCTCACCTGMAATTTCGAAGCYCRGAYAGTYGTCGWGCGACCAATGTAATGTGTGGTTGGAAYRCTACTATACCGACGTTCCCTTATTAYAGTCCAAAATCAAATCTTTGGAAAACCAAGTTACAGTGTTGACTAGTGAAAGGGACAAGCTTCAAGCTAATGACAAGAAGCAGAAAACCATTGGTTCCATCGTATTTAGGAATGTCAAATCGGCTACAGCCTTCATCAATTCCAAACTGTTATGACCAAGTTCTCTGTTGATTATCCAGGTATGAATTTCGATATCAATTTTGTTTTATCAATTGCTTGGATTAATATGATGAGTCGGTTTTCGAGTTTTAATAAGTCAATTTAGTATTAGAAATAATTTTGTCATGGTTTGATTATCAAAACGGTTATAAACTTGAATATGGTTATGATTTTGGTATGCGATGTTGTCGTGCCCAGCTTAGTAGAAGTAATTGGTTGGTTTTGACTTAGTGTAATTCGTTTTAGAAAATTTCTGTTAGTTTGCATTAATGTGATCAATGAAGTGCTTTAGCTTGGATCTTGTTTGCATCTAACCTGTACAGGAGATTTTTATGCTAAAATCAAAGCACGACTATGTTTTGATTTGGTATGAGTTTGTTATGGTTGGATCATATCGGCTTTGTTTTATTTTTTATGATTTGATTTGGGAACGATTTCATAAGATTCGATTGGCTTGATAAATACGATGTAGTTTATTAAATTGGAAAAACGACTCTATTTTGTCAACATTTTCGTTTGGATTTGGATTATATCTGACCTGTGCAAAAGATCTCTTCGCCGAAATCATGGAACCGTGTTGATTCATAACGACTATGTCAAACTCAAATTGTTCGATTCGCTTTTGTTTTGATTGGATTGTTGTGTATCTTCAGTTAACACGATTTTTTTTATGAGTTGGATTCGTATAGAAAATAGACTTGATGATGCTCTGTTGATTTTAATTTTCAAAACGAGTTTGTTAAACTCAGATTGACATATGTTATCTCTGTTGAATTCTTATGAGAAAATTCGGTTAATAGTTCGTTTTGAAATGAATTCAAGTAATGATTTCGTTGAAAGTCAATTGATTTTGTCTGCCCCCAATTGGCAATAACAAACGATTGGACGAGTCCCACAGAATCTGTTATCAACTGATTAATTTCATTATGATTTCGTTTGTGATAATTTACATATCAATTTTGATTTGATTTGCTAATAGCATGGATCATTTGTTATGTTTAATATAGTGCGATCAATTTAAACGATCCTGTTGATTTGGTTTGGATTCGAAGTGATCTTGTGGATAGCTGAAGCAACCTTTTGTGTTGATTTCAATTGGTCCATGAATCGATTTCATTGTTGTCGGTTATCCAATATGATTCTGTATACCCGAATTGGTGAAAACATATGGAACAGAGTACATGCATCTCTGTAATCATTTGATTGATCTTAGTCTTGTTTAATCTCAAATTAGTATAATAATTTCAATTTTAATGATTCGTTTGTCTTTCAAATAGCAATTAGATACTTGTTAATAGTTTGAATTTAATTCTTTAAAATTCGAATTGATTTTTAATACGATTTTGTGTTTGATTTAGATTAGCTACAGAATCGTAAGATTCTGTAGCTAGTCTTTAGAATTAGATTTTTATCAATTTCATCAGCAAAATATCCTCTTAACTTGTCCACTTTTGACCTCTTGCAGGTACATCCGAATTGCATTGGACATGCTGTGGCAGTCTAGGAGATATTTGTGTGATATGGTTTTATTTTTAAGTTGTTAGTTTGAGTTAGAAATAGAAACTTGGGATATTTTCCCAGATTTGTGTAAACAGTTTTGATAACTTCCACAGGGATGTTTTACCCTGTGGGAGGTCTTTAAATACTTATTATTTTTTGTAATAAGGTTATCCTCACTTGTGGGAGAACCAGGCTATGGATTTCTGATAAAAACTGAGACGAGAGTTGATGTCATGTAACAACTTTCGCTTTCAATATATCAAACTTTTGTTTCAAGTTTATGCATATCAGTTTGCAGTTGATTATAGACTACTTTAGCTATCATAATCTATTGCAGGATGATATGATTAGATTAATATGCTATCCATATCTGATTTCTTTCATTATTATTAAAGTACAACAATCACTTTGTTTCAGTTAATGAATCATAGATTTCTCTTCTTTGTTAATTGAATCATTTTGTATAGATCTTTGCATACAGATTTATCTAACTGTGAATATTTATAAATCATAAGGTTGTTGTAAATTTTATGTCTTGTTTGTCCTGTAATCATATTTAAAGAGCACTACAGCTTTCCGTTTATGAGAATCTCATGGAGAATCCGGTGCGGGTTTCCTCCCTTCGATCAGCTAAGACAGTCATTACATTCAGGACAAACCTGGAGCGTTTCTTCAGGTCAGTTTGTTATTTATTTGGTAGTTAATTTATTAGTGTAATTTAAGTAGCTTAGTTAGATATATCTGTAGTTTAGATTTGTAGTTAGAATTAGTATATTAGTTGTTTAGTTTAGATAGTTTTTATTTTATTTCTTTTTTCATAAAATCGTAAAAATCAAAAAACAATAGCTCTCGCTGTCTTAGGACAGAATATAAATGAGTTTTTAAGGTTTTCATTCAAATCTGTAAATTGTAATTATTGTACATTTTGTGAATAAGATTTATTTCAGTTAGTAGTTAGAATATTTAATTTCTTAGAGTTAGTATAGTATTAGATAGTAGATCGTATATGTAGAATAGTTAGATTTGTTTAGTTTGTTTTAATAGTTGTTTTTAGTTAGATTAGTTATTTTAGAGTAGTTTTCTTTTTGTTTTCTTAGGACTTAGATCGGATAACAGAGCCACTAAACCCATCAGGGTGGGTTATCCCAAATGGATTGGGTTATTAGACAACCCCGGACCGGATCCACTCTCCCAGTTGACAGACGGTCAATTTCACCTGTCAACAAGTCCATCACCTTCAAATTTCATTCTTCTATTCTTTAAGTCAACCACGATATAATTATTGAAAGCCCAATCAATTCCTAACAACGCAGGATAAGGACAACTATCATCAACTATCTCAATCACCTCAAAATCCACAAATGTCCTTACCCCGTTGATGTCCACATGGACATGCACCAGTCTCCCAAAGGGGCTTACTGCCTGCTGATTAGCCATCCTAAGCCTGATAGGGGAGAAAATCAACTTAGGTTTTCCCATCCGTGCCCAGGTCTGTTTCATCATAACATTGAATTCTGACCCTAAGTCGAGGACCACATAATCTATATCATAATATCCAATCTGAGCATTAAGGTGTAGTTCCTTATTTGTCTTTCTATTTTTGGATACTTGATGTACTGCTCTATTCAGTAAGGGATCTGACTTCCCTATCTCATGTTGTCTAATCAAATTTTGTAGCTCTTGTACAACTCTTTCATCCTTTATCAAATTAATGCAAGTGCATAATAATTCCATAACATTGCTTACCTCTTTTCCTTCTCTGGGTGAAGTAGTCTGATCAAATTCCAGAGGCATCCCACATTCTCTCACTTCAGGTTGTGTCTTTGATGAAGAAGCCTGGTCTCTTCCAAATTCTTTTCTTGCCTCTTCAAATGTTTGTTTCTCTTTTCTTGGATCAATCTCTTGTGTCTTCTCTATAGATATTCTAACCCTTGATTCTTTTGTGGTATTTGCTGGGGTCACTCTGTCTTCACCTGTATAAATGCCTCCTCTAGTGATAACAACGACTCTAGGATCCACTCTGCGAGGTTCTACTGAGATTAATTGTACTTGTTGGTTTCCTCCTTGTCTCTCTTGAAGTTTGGCTAACAACGCGGGACAATATTCTATGACATGTTCAAATGTGTTTCAATAACTGCATGTGGTACAAGGGTTCTGACAGTCCCTTTCCAAGTGACCTGGTTGTGCGCAGTTATAAAAAATGATCTAACCTCGACCTCGACCCATGCCTCCACCTCATCCTCTTCCTCTGAATCCACCACGAGGGTTGAATTTTCCTCTTCCTGGAGAGTTAAACTGTGTAGCATTTCCTTCCTGCTATACTATGCCTTGAATTCGATATGTGTCTCTTGGTCTTTCATGCAAGAGATCGTAAGCCCTACAATCCTTCTCATCGTGCCGCACAGATTTACAAAATGTGTAGTAGAGTTTTGTAGGTTTCTGAACATATTTTTGCATGTAATAGCATTCACCAGGGTGATGCCTATTTCTACATACCTCACACCAAGGTAGAGTAACCTGCTTCAAAGGGATCAGGGTTCCAGAGGCGAGGTACTCATGAAATAAGGGACAATGATCCTTATCACGGCCCTCTGATTTGCATATGATACACCATATCTTGTCTCTTTTATATCTCCCCTTGTCTTTATTCATATCTTCGACCTGCAGAGATAAACTAGTTAGCTGACTCAAAATTTGACTCATACCTGAGTTGGATTCTCCCATAGGGGATGATTCTAGTTTCATGGCAATCTCCAATTCCTCGGCCTATGAAGCAACCTTTTGTTTCATCAGAGGAATTTTGATGTGTGGTAAGAGGGCATCAATGAACCATTCCTTGTTCTACTCATCTGGAATCTGAAAACTCAATCGACCTGTCAAGGTCTTAAACCTCTGATCAAACTCCCAAATAGGTTCAGCTACTTTCTACTTGATTTTTTTCAGTCCTATAATGCACTGCGACTCTGACTTGGGTTTCTTGAATTTTGTGCTCAACACATTATTGATCTCGTTCAGTGGTTTAGGCTGTGCAACTCCAGTAACAAACTTCATGTACCAAATCAGTGTGTGGTCTCTCAAGGTAGTACTAGACTGATCTCTTTTAACTACTTCGTCACTGACATTCTTAATACTCCACACAGCTTCACATAAAAACCAGTGCTGATCAGGATCTTCAGATCCATCTCCTCTAAATATAGGTAGCCTCATTTCATCTACCATATATATTCCTAGGTTTCCTGACTGAGTATGTCATGAACTATTGGTAATAGTTCTCTGAGTGCTTTGGTAACTCTGGATACTTTGGTTACTTAACGCTGCTAAAACAACAAGAGGAGTAATAATACTTACTTCGACAATTGGCGCAGTTCCTGAAGTTTTTGATTCTCCTTGGTGAGGTTCTTCAATATTCCCTTTCTCTGCCCGAGCAGACTCTGAATGTTCCTCGTTTAGTAACTCTTCTTCTTCTCCACTGTAGAATCCTTCATCTCTGTAATTCTTCTTAAATAGGTTCACAAGAGGAACTTCTTTGAACGCTCTCCCACTGGGTGTATGTCCAACCTCTGTGTCACTGTCATTGTCTGAATTATTAAACATTATCCTTTCGATCTGACCAACTACTGTATCTTCAATATGTTCTTCTCATGCAATATCATCTTGATCTTCAACTTTAAAAAGTGTACAACTTTTCCTCTAGGTCCCTTAAAGAAATATCTCTCTGCTTGGCTATACGACTCTATTCTGTCAATGGAAAAATCGGTGATGTACCCTCCAATAGTACTATCAAACCAATGATCTATTGCTCTTGACACAATGTTATCAACTCTCTTGACCTTCTTGATCAACCCCAACGTCCAAACCACAGGTGGTCTAAATCTGATCTCAAACTGGGTATCTGCTAATCTGGCTAACCACTCGTATATCTCCTTATGAAGTCCTCTAAATAAAATCTCCTGTATATCGATAAAGATATACCTTCCCAACCGATCCTTTGTGCTAAGATTAGGGTTATTATTATGAGCCTCAACGAAGTCCTTTTCTTGTTCTTCTATTCACTTATGTATATCAGTAAAGATATATCTTCCCAACCGATCCTCTGTGCTAAGATTAGGGTTCTTATTCTAAGCCTCAGCGAAGTCCTTTTCTTGTTCTTCTATCCACTTTTGAATATTTGTCTTCGATGGAAACCACCTTGACATTCCCTCAAAAAGATCCTTGTCCCAACAACAAAACCATTTGTTGGCACAGGGGAATACCTAGGGTTCATCTCTAACAATGCACCTACAATCCCTAACTACTGGCCCTTTCGGCAACACCTACGAAGCAGATGCAATCTCACCCAAAGTAGCAATAGGGGGTTGCAGGACACAGGTGTCTACAACCAGAGGAAAAACAAAGTGGATATAAAAAAATAACAACACAACAACTGGATATCAATTACCAACTTAAACCCACTTCACAAAGTTATATCTCATATCTAACACTATGATGCAACAAAAAAATAACAGAAGGTAAAAGAACACAACACCAATCCCACACAACAACAAGGTATACGTGGTTCACCCTTTCCCTATGGCTACGTCCACATAACTGTGTTTCTTGATATTATATGAAAACATAAAGTTATGTCTGTGCTCTAAGCTTGTAGATCTCTTTCTCTTTATCTCTCTCCTCTCCCTGTGCACCCAACTACAGGGTTGATCTTCGCACCTAGCTGAAGATCTTACAATACAAAATTCTCTCACACACAACACTTCTCTCTCACACAGTAGTAATCACTCAATCACACAATAACAATGAAATCTCAACCAAATTAGCACCAACCCATCCCAGGTCCTTTAGAACTTTATTTATACATTACATGACAAAGTCTAGGTGTCAAAACCCTAGATCCAAAACCCTAGGTGTCTAAAACCCTAGGTCCTCTTTGACCCACGTTTTCCCAGGCTTCGTCGGCCTATCTTTCCATATTTTCCATGAGGTGCTCCAAAGCACTCATTTTCATATTATTCCACTTGTTGATTTGTCCATGATCCATCTTCCTTGATGATCTGTCATCCTCAATCTTCTCATCCAATGACTTGTTTTCCCTTGCTTCGCTCCTTCTTTTCTACTTCTTTAACCACTTCGACCCAATCTCAGTTAGTGTGTCTTCTGCGCAGTTCGTACTTCATCTTTTATTTTCATTTTTATTTTCTTTGTTTCTTAATCCATACCCAGTACCAACACACACACATTTCACAACTGCAAAAATTTATTTGTGTGCAAGTCTGGAGAGTAGCTACAGCTGCAGATACTGCAACTTGTATTTTCAATTTTAGTCTTGGACTCTCTCTTGGTTATGGTTTGGAATTTCTTCTTGGTTCTAAATATGGAGAGTGATACAATACCTTGATTAGCTATTAGGCCTAGGGTTTTCTTCCAGAATTATTCTCTGTCAAGGTTAAGGTGCTCGGGGGTGGCTTCGGCCTATGGTTGGGTGACAA
>JASDQU010371803.1:27886-38740 GCA_032191745.1 Picea mariana | reverse complement strand
TATATTTATTTATACAAATCATTATCCATATACCAAAATATTTTCATTCTATGAGTGGTGCAAGCTCTATCTCTACTCCAATGTCAAGACATAGAGTGATTTAACCTCTTTAAAAGGTTTATACCGATTTAGGTTCTATTTTCAAAAAAACATACACGTGGGTAAACCCTAGAATTTTTACGGCACAAAGCCAGTCAACAACAAGGCTCAAAGCAATTACAATAATATACTCTTAAAAACTCAACATGTCACTTGCAAGAATTGAACCTAGGTGGGAAGATTAACAATCATTCCTCCCAACCACCTAAGCTAAACCCAATTAATGCATCAACTCTTACATGATGTGTGAAAAATTACTAAATATATTTATGGATATTTTATATAATCTTTACTAAATATAAATCTTATTCAATAACATGTTTATATTTACCTTAATTGATAAAGTACATCTAAATGTCCTTAATTGATAAAGTACATCTAAATGTCAAAGATTTGAAAAACCATGCAAACAACGAATATTGTTTTGTATATCTTGAAACAAATGTAAACCATAAGCCATAATGTCAATAATAAAAGGCTAAGTGAAGTGGATTCTATCTATACGTTAATCATTGTTAATAACATTATACAACATACCAAACTATTATTATTATTATTAATTATGTTATATTTATTTTGTTGATTGAAATAAATATATTTTTTATAAAACGACTTGAAATTCCATACATTATACCTTTCATGTAATTTATCATTATAACATTATACAACATACCAAACCATTAAATTATTATTAATTATTATTAATTTTGTTACATCTACTTTATTGATTAAATTATTATTAATTTTGTTACATCATGAATCATAAATTTGATCGATTTACATCGATTAGAACCATCAGATATGACCACTTAAAGTTTCAAACATTTGTACCTTTAATATGTGTCACCAAGACATTGTTTGAGTTGACAATTATTCGAGTACTATATTTTGCTTTACTTTTCACTGTGTCACATTCACTTTGTTGGTGGGCCTTGACATAGTTTTGGTGGACATACATAATTTTTATAAACCAGCGTGGTTTTATACATGGTTTTTATAAACCATGTCATTTAGAGGAGTGTTTAACCTGAAGTCAAAAAGTATATTCAAATCGTTAAAACAAAAGTAAATCATAATTAAATTAATTATTAAAAATTATTTTTAGAAAAAATAAAATCATTAATTGAATTTGTTAATTTTTTAATTTACTTAATCATTTTAATATTAAGTTGAGAATTGTTTTGATATTTATATTTTACTTTTTATTTTTTTTAAGAAAAAAAACATGTTTATATTCAAAATGATAATAAATACATCCATCAGGGGTATCACCACAATCAAATCTGATTTTTTAAATAGAGGAGTTTAGAGTAATGTATTCAATTAGACCTAACAATCCTTCTAACAATTTCTTCATTAGAGATATCTAGAGATACTTCATGGTATAGTAAAAGTCAAAACTTTCCATACCATAAGTTATAGAGACTAAGACTTAGCAATTAAAACCAGCATATTATAGAGCAATAATATCTTAAAAGTTTTGAAGCATGAATTGACTGCTAATCGGTGCTTGCCCATCATCGAATTCCAATAGTACAATTTGGTTTTCAAGTAATAGAGTTCCTTCCTTAGAGAGCTTGTCTGTTGTTTGGTTCAATTCCTAAGATATGGGAAAATTCAATCTGAACAAATAAGCTAGTGATCTCATGAAGATGGTATGTCAATGGCCTTAAGTTGATATTATGTTGTTGGACATTGCCAGATACATGGTAGATGACCAATCCGAAATCTCCATATACTTGAAGAGTATCATATCCCCAATGCAATGAGAACTTTAAAAAGAAGAAGAGAGCCACAAACTCATTGAAATTATTAGTACCCCTCCCTACATTTGCTTTGATATGAAATAAATGGTGATTAGACAAATGTAGAACACAACCACATCCATAGATAATATCATGGATCCACCATTGAAAAAGAGCCATGGCCTGGACTTATCCACCTTGAGCTCATCCACAAGCCTTGGTGGATTTTGAATGGTATCATTCTTATAATATGAGAGTAAACTTAGGACCTGAGCAAAGGTTTTAAAAGATGGAACAAACCTTTCCTCAAATAAAACTTAGTTACGTGCCAACCATATACCCCAAAGGACCGAGAAAGGAAGTGCCCACACAATCTTCAAGTCTGTGTTGGAGAACCATCCAAAGAAGCAACCTTCTAAGTATCCCTATTCCATAAGTTTGTGAGGCCCAAGTGATCTTCAAGGTCCCTCCAAATCCACCAAGAATAAGTACATGAAATAAAAAGATGCACATTTGTTTCGTCCCTGCTCCTACAAAGAAGACAAATACTAGGCCCTTCCTTGTTTCTTTTCATTAAACTTTCCCCGGCTAGTACCTTATTATTAAGAGCAAGCCACATAAATAAAATGGTTTTGGGGGGGAACTTTGTCAACATAGATGATTTTAGGGGCTAAATTTCGCTCATGGGCTAATTTTCCATGGTTTTTCCAAAAACGAGATTCGCTATTTTAAAAATGATTCGCCTAAATTCTATAGGATAAAATTATTTTACCTTAAAAATCACCAAAATTTTATAAAAACTATATAAATCCTTAGAAATTTGAATATTTTTACAAAAATATCGCCAAACATTTATAGTTTCCATATGAATGATTAGTAAGATTCGCCAAGGTTTCTACATTTTAAAATAAATTTCCATCCTTAAAATCATCCCTAAACTTTGACTTTCCAAAGTTTCTTCCACCACCAAGCTTCATCATTTATCCCTGGACCAAATAGGGCCTCATAACCCATTTAACTGAATAATTGCCTCCAACCATATTTCTCCCCCAAATGAGTTCATCCTCAAGTGGAGAAAGTCTAATTTGTGCCCTTTGAAGAGTGGCTATGTAGTTATTCCAATCACTAGCACATTCACATGTCGAATTTAAATCAACAACACTCAACCAACCTTGTGACTAGATGGCGGAGATTGCTAGATTTGACATTGAATTAATGAAACTTTCCCAATCATTTGAAAATGGTAAATCAATTCTTCAAAAAGAAAGATACTTCTGTCACAACCCATTATAGCATCAACACCCACTATGACTTGTGAACCATTTCCAACTTTCCAGGCTAGGAAGGAGCCAATCACAAGAAAATCCAAGGTTAGAGCTTTCCATTGGTTTGAAACATTCGAGATGCTTTTCCTTTCCCTCTTAATTATCCAATCCATCATTGTACTGGGAGCGATATACTTTTGAATTAAAATCATTCTCCACAAAATCTCTTTAGTGATCATATTCCATAGTGATTTTGTAGCTTGGGACTATCCAAACAGATGTATATCATTTAGACCCCACCCTCCTAATCCCTTTGGGGATACAATCTTTCTCCACTTTACCCAGTGGGTACCCTTATATTCATTGCTACCCTTCCATAGGAAGTTTAAACAATACTTCCTAATATTTTCTAAAATTTCTTTTGGGATATGGGTCAAAGTGTGCCAATATACAAGAATAACCTCCAACACAGACTTTACCAGAACTAAACGACCTCATCTTGACAACCATTTGTTGCACCATTGTGAAATTATTTTCTCTACCTTCTCGGTTAGCCAATACCAATCATTCTTCACATAATTGTTTGGTTTTATATAGAAACCTAGATACTTTACCCCTGGATTGATGTCTAAATTCTGGAAGGGTATATATCTAGCAATAGTTGCAACAAGTCCATCATTGAGCTTATATGGATAAAGAGGATATTTAGTCTCATTTGAATTCCATTCCCGTGGATTTTTTTATAAAGGAGAAGAATATCCCAATAGGAACTGAGATATCGATCTAAACCAAAACAAAAAACCAAAACACCATCTATGAACAGAAGATGGGTGACTCTCTCATGCTTGCCAACCCTTATACCTTGCATAGTTATCCTCCTTTTAGCATCAACCAAATATCTGCTAAGAGATTCTGCCACAAGAAGACCCCAGTTATTAAATTTTGTTTTCCTTGGTTAATTTCAATTATAGCCTGCTCTTGAGCTTGTTTGATGGCTGATGGCCTGCCAAATGAGAGGCTACAAAATTTGAATACCACATCCAAACCCAAACCCCCCGAAAGACCTGGCTCTAGAGACTGTCCTTTCTTGGTACGTAGAAGATAATTTCCTCCTCCTTTGGATTGTGAGTTAGAAGAATAAGACTTCGAACCACCCATTGAACTTAAATTCTGCTACTCACTAGGGTCGAGATCATCCAAAAGGTTAACTGAATGAATTCCAGAAAAGTTGAAAAAATAAGGTGATTTGGTCATCTTAGGGGGGCCTACCTCGATATTTTTTTATCGTTCTAGGGATATCAGGTTTGAAACCTTCTAGACCCCCAAAAGGATTAAAATTTTAGAAGGAACATGAAGAGGAAGAAAATGAATTAGCCAAAACATCCAAGCAACCCTTGTCAGGAACCTTGACGACCCTTGGAGTGAGTGCTGGAGAAGAGAGCTCCAATTTTGAATCATTTTCTACCTTGTTACCCAAATTGTTGCCGAACTGTGGTCGAGTTATAACAATTAAAGGAATTGAGAGATCCCCCAAAAACAGTAATGCATCTCCTCCACTACCCAGATCAACCTCCTTCGAAAGATGAATTTCAGTAGGGTTATCGGATGTCATCAACGACTCCTTCACTAGAACAGACGCAGGAAACACCCGTTCTTCCACAATAGGCCTCATTGAATCAACTTTTTTTCTCCAAACCTTCTTAGTGAATGGTTTCGAGCAATCCTTTAAAACATGGCCATACAAGTGACATTTAAAGCATCGAAAATGGATGTTAACGTAATCCAAGATACGACACATATACCTTTTCTCCATGAAAACCATCTCAATAGATTTGAACAAACCTTTTCTGATGTCTACATCTACAAGGATTTGAGCTATAGACCTAAATCCATCATCGATAAAACTATAATCGACCATAAGTGTCTTACCGAGCTGGTTAGCTATGGCTCATAGAGCTTGTTTTGTCCAAAATTCCATAGGGATTCCTGGAAGTTTGATCCAAATTGGAGTGGCCACCATTGTTTCATTATTGGCGTCAAAGAGGGGGTTCTAAGTTTTTATGGATGGGTATGACTTGTCCATAAACCACACCTCCTTTAAGACTGAAACTACATCCTCCTATGAGTGAAAAAACAAATTCGAGCTAGAATCTGGATAAAAGGTGAGATGCCAGAATATAACCAAGACCAGATCCCCACTGCCCTTCCATCCATTGAAGTAAGAAATCCATATCTACTTTCTTACCCAGGAATTTATTGACCAAAGTATGCAAAGAAAAATCTAGAATTTGGTCCACTACAATGTCCTCTCCCACTACTAATGTGACATCCCCACCATAATTCTTTATGACTATTTCTTTCTTCCTCTTGTCGTGCCCAATATCACTAACGTCTCGCCTTCCCTATAAATGTTCTAGAATAACCTGAGACCCTACAAATCCAAAACCCACATCCTCCGAGTATGAAGACATGAACAACCCCCAAGCTCCAACTTTGTTGACAAGGTTAGCATCTGGAGACTTCAGACAAGTGGGAGGATGAAAGTATCTTAGGTTATCTGCCAGCAGTGAAGTCGGATCTTCCACATAAGGTACACCTAAAGATGTGTAGTCATGAGGGGGTTCAATAATATCAGCTTGAGATTGCCCTAATCTTGACAAAGATCCCTCAATAATAAAATCCCCCATGTCATGGATAATTCAGTTAGAGGAAACCCTAGACGTCACGAGCTAGAGATCTAGTGAGGTGACCTCATCAATTTCGAGCGAGCAAGATAATCTCTCCATTAGCTAGGTGACACCAGATATTTTCTCTTATAACAGGTCATCCATAGAGTAGTTGACGAGTTGGACCTCGTCATCCATGGTCCCCTCGAGAACGATCACTAAAAAGGATCAAATAACAAAAAAAACTCCATGAAATCAAATATTAGGGTTCCCACAACTCCATTGAGAGGGTGAGTATTGCCTCATATCTATTTTAATTGAAGCCACGAGTTCTAGTAGCTGCAAACAATATAGCCACAAAGTTCTAGTAGCTACAAACAATATAGCAACAAAGTTCTGTAGAAACAACGTCCTCCTCTACTCCATGATGATTTTTGTTGTAGATCTACTAGAATGAAATCCATGAGTTCGTATATAGCCGCCAAGTTTGAACTTTAGGGTCCTCACATGGTTCTCGAATTCAAGTTTGGTGACGTGCACAATCAAAGCAACAAGATCGTTTTTCTCTAGGAATTCTTCATTAGAGATCCGGCCTCCTAGAAACGCCCCTAGATCTCACGATGGCAGTGTGTGACCATGATTTCACCATTACAACAAATTCCTATGTGGAGCCTCTATTACGACCAAGTACATCTGTCACTACCTCTTGTTGCTACGACTGCGGTGACGTGACTCGATTATACCCCCTCTTTGGCCAGAGAAGGAAGCAACTCATTTCACTTTCCACTTTGTGATCATTTAAGAAAAGTTAATCGCATCATATTGAATTTATATTTTAAGATTAAATTGAAATATTCAAATTTGGCAGACATAATAAAATTATGCCCTTTTAGCATTTCTAGTTTGTTTTTTTATTTACTTGTGTTGAAAAAAAAAAAGGAATATACAAATTTGATTCAAGTCATAAAAAATTTTATGGTTTTTTTAACTATTCTAATTTGCTTTTAGTCTTTGTCAAAGTAGGAAGTATAGTTTTTGTAAGTTAAAGTGGTTTTACTTTGTAAAATTCAATTTTATGTTATAATTTTTTTATGAAGTTTATCAATGTTAGAAAAACAATTTATTGAATTTTTTGAAAACTAAAAATAAATTTTAGAATTTAAATTTTGTTCATTCCATTTTTATATTGCTAATTTTTATATTGCTCAAATAGACTATTAATACAATATGAATTCATGAGACTATAACTTTATTTTTAAAACAATTAATATGTAATTTTTTAAAAATGCTATGTGCCAATTTTTACATACTATTGTTGACTTTTATTTAGTAAAAAACATAATAAAAAGTTTATTGTGATATTTTGATTTGGATGGGATCAAATCTATATATTTTTAATGTTTTTTATGAATACAGATATTTATTGATGTTACTAATATTATAATTTTTTTAGTATGATCAATATTATAAAAAATTTAAGTGATCAATATTATATATTTTTTTATGTTTTTATAATTTTTTATTTACTTTCTCAATTTTTATATTTATTATGTTTTTATAATTTTTTATTTACTTTCTCAATTTTTATATATTTAAATGTTTATTTTATTTATTGAAATATGCGGAGGAGAGGATTTGAAGATGGATTTTATAATGAAAATTGTAATTAAGTGTAAGAAGTTCATGGAATATTATTTTTAAAATAATGTATACTTATTATTTATTGGGAAACCATATAGGTTATGTGGTTTTTACTAAATCACTACAACTAGCACACCGAGTTAAGAAATGTAAGAGGTTTTTTTAACACCTGACAATAGGTTTAAAGAGGTTGCATCATATACCCGAAAGGTATAGTGATTTTCTAGCTTAACTCCCCCTATAAGGAAAACAAAGATAACTCCCAAGGTTAGTTGAGACATGCACAAGTATATGGATAGTTCATATGGGAGTATGATTGCATCATATACCCGAAAGATATGGTGAATTTATAGCTTATCTCCCTTTGTGAAGAAAGCATGGATAAATGACATGCACAATTCCTTGGATAGTTCACATTAGAGCCTTTCTATATGTGCATAAGAACCAATGTGCCTGATCCAACCCTATGCCTTTCACAAGTAACTCCAAGGTATTCAATGGGATTTGACCTCAGATCTCCTTGAAATTTCACATAAGAACAACAACTAATTGAGCTAAATGTTGGGGAATAAAATGTAAGATATGTTTTTATATCTAGACAATGATCTAAAAGATTTCCAAGATTTTTTTTTTGCAATTTCTATTCCATTATAAAGAGAAAATCACATTCTTTAATTGTTTTTTTTTCGCACTTTCTATTCCATTATAGAAAGAAAATCACATTCTTTAATTGTTCAAAGCACGAAACAAATAAAAGCAAGTACAAATACATATTACACTTACAAGAGCATGGTTGGATATTACACTTACATGATTAAAATTACATTAATAATGCATATTTCATTTCTTGTCCTTTATAAAATAATCCTTATTTTTTCATTTTCCCCTCCTTTTTTTTTAACTTCTTGCCACACCTCTAAAGATGTTGCATTATATACTCCAATCTATACCAATTTTCTATCATGACCCCCCTCTGAAGAAAGTAGGGATAACTCACAAGTTATTCGAGACATGGATGAGTTCCTAGATAGTGCATGTTGAAGCTTTTCCAAATGTCCACAAGAGTCTATGTGACTAACTTAGCTTTGTAAGAGACTCAATCAGGTTTGATCTTAAAACCTCCTTAAATTTATGTACCAGAATATTTACCAATCAAATTAATAATTAATAATTAATTTTAATATTTCAAACTCTTATTACTATATTTATTTAATATCTAAAATAATTAATAGAAGTGATATTTTTTTTCTGACCATGGGAACAACAACTTCCCAAGAGTATATCCAAGCAGCCCGCAAGCCAAATATACCAATAACTTGTGACTTAGCAAGGGCCGAGACGTCTCGAGGTCCATCGAAGGTCCACCGAAGTGAATCTTGTGAACCTCTATCCCAGGGGTCGTCTACCCTTCCAGCCTTGTCACAACGGGCCCATATGACATGGATAGAAGTGATATTAATAGATGTGACACGGATACAAATAAGTATGGATGACCATAATTACATGGAAAATTGTTTGATTTTTTAATTTTTAATTTTTAAAATTATTGTTTTTTAAATATGACAATTAAGTCGAAAATCACATAAAAATTGTTTAACCATAGTTAACAACCAATCACAAAATATGAATTTATATTTAGAAAATTTGAATTTTATTTTTCAATTTAAAGAATAATAAATTTAATAGATAAATTTTTGGAGACTTTAGAAAACTTTATAGCAGAAAGTGAAAAAATGCAAATTATTTAAAAGTCAAAACATTGACTACAAATTAATCCACTTTTCAAATTATTTTTTATAATGTAAAATTTATGTTAGTTATGAATAATAAATTCCTCTCAATAATTGTGTTAATTAATATATCGAAACTCGTATACTTATGAGAGAGAACTTAGGTTTATAATATAATTAGATGTGAAAACCAAAAACATTTGACCATACTATACAAATTTGAATTACTTATATAACTTCATAGCTCTAGACGAAGTAGTTAAAAGTATGGATAGTTGGATAGTGAAAAGTTATATGGTTAGTATAAAGTTTCATGGTTAAGAGTAGAAATATCTCACCAACTCCTTAATTTGTTTTCTATATTTAATTACCAAGTCATTAAACTCCTAGCTTCTAACATACTGACCTCATAAATTTAAGTTAAACATGATTCACTAATGCACTAACTCCAACCCACTACCATAAACCCCTTAATACATAACCCATATAACACAAAATAAACCCAACCACTAATCTACTAACCCCCTCACCATTTACCCACTAACCAACACACCCTCTAACCATCAATCCACTAACTCAAACCTTCTTTCCCTTTGGCTAGTTTGTTCCTCACCCTAGGTGCATCGAATTGGCTTCGGGGAAGAAACTTCCTTCTTCTCTCAAATAATTGGCTTCCTTCTATGGAGGAAATATCCCCTTGGAATAATCTATCCTTCTATGGAAATATATCCTTAAAATAATCTATCCAATTAAAAGGGATTAACCTATTCCAGGAAGAAAGGAACGTTTACATGTTCCGGTAAGCCCTGTAAGTCATCCCTCCAAAGCTAGTACTAGGGCTTGTAAACCTCCAAGCTAGTATAATGCGTTTCTTAATAGTTCTACTCTCACCTCAAGCAAGTAGCAAACAAGTGGATTTACTTGTCACATTACCCCTTCTCACCTAACCCAAGGCTGGAATTAAATAGATGAAGGAAGCTTATCCCACTAAAGGGAGTTTTCCTTACCTCTTACCTCCTTATACTCTTGGGTGGGATGTAACCCCTGAACCCTAATCTCCTTACAAGCCAAACATGTACTTCATGTGTTCTAGTTCAGTTATACTTTGGAGTGTTATGGATAGGACTAATATGCCACATCTTTTATTCATCAATTTATTTATTTTAAGAATTTTTTGGAAACTTCAATTTACACTTGTGACATTGTCAATAGTTACTGACACCTAAATTTCTTCAATTCTACTTCAACTTTTAAACACATATAGTAGCCACTCTTATTTCCATTTTGAATACATCGTTACAAGTTTTAAATGTTTCATAATTATTTTAACTTTTCACTTTGGATTACCTACAACTATTACATTAACATATTTCTAAGAGGTAGGTATAAGCAACTTTGTTGCTAATTTCACTTGTTATTGATTGTGTTAAATATATTTTGTTGATTTGACTAGCAAACTTTTGTATTTATATATTTTGAGTTGACAATTATTTGCATACATTATATTTTACTTTTCACTTTGTGCCACAGTCACTTTGTTAGTGGGGCCATACATAGTTTTGGTGTGTTTATACATAGTTTTTATAAACCATGTCACTTACATGAGTATTTAGGAGGAAGTCAAAAAGTGGATAAACTATATATATATATATATATATATATATATATATATATATATATATATATATATATATATATATATATTTTT
>JASDQU010371803.1:7554-19508 GCA_032191745.1 Picea mariana | reverse complement strand
TAGGAGAATAACTACCAAGCGGATGGGTTCATTATAATTCAACAACATCATAAAAAGAGGGGGTCATCAACATTAATGGAATTATTACCAACCAACCCATCCCATAATCTATTTAATATGAGGACAAAGACATGTTACAAGAAATTAAGACTTCACCTGACATACACCATTGAAATTAAGTTGTACATTAGGGAGAGTTATGAGATGAGACTCGAGACACCCCATCGCATGCCTAAGCTCTTGGCTCCGCAGAAATTTGAACCCATGAAAAGAAATTATATCCATTGAGGCAAGATTATGGAGTTATGGTTTGGAATTATAAGGTGGATAACCTAGCCTTCAAGTCTGTGCAGTGGTTTGATAAGCTTTGTATGTTTAGTTGGGCTTGCATTTGCCTTGATGCTTTTTGTTTCAGTTTGGTTTGCAAGTGAGCCTCCTCCTTTGACCCTTTTCAGATTAGGGGGGCTCACATTATCATGGATTTCTTCAAGTTTTGATTTTGGTGGATTTGTTCAAGCTCTCATCTTTCCTCGAGGAAGATCTTTGTATTTTTTGTTTTTCCCTTCATTGGATTTGAGAAGAATCCTTATGTTTGGTGGGAGCTCAAACATCATAGAGATTAGAAAAAAAATTAGGTCTATCGAGGATTGAAGGTGAGACGAGGAAATTGTTTAGTGGGAAGCATTGCGAATTTGGAAGTGACTTGACATGGGATATGATACAAAAAAGGGGGGAAAGTGATCCAAGAATTTTTTATTTGTGCAAAGAAGCAGAGGAATACAATGGACATTTAATGATTCAATGTCCATATGTTGAACACATATGGAAGGATGTTTAGAAGTTGACTAGTATATCAAATGTTTGGCATGGTTCAACTATTGAGTATTGTTTGTGAAATTGGTTTAGAAAGAAGAATTTAAAGATTATAGAGCATGGCCTCATTTCGTACTTTGGGGCATTTGGCTCTCTCATAATGGCAATTTGTTTAATGACATCCAAACCCCAACTTTTCAAGCGCACTCACAAGTGTATGGTATATTTCAAGGATGCAAGTTGGAGTTGAAGGATAGAGTTCCAAGGTGAATTGTGGAACTGATGATTGACAAGTCATATCCATGGGGCTTCTTTGATGGGGCCAAATAGGACCCACACGATTTCTGCAATGCTCGAGGGATTTAAATATTTAGAATTGCATTTCATTATATTAAAAGTAGGTGTGGGAATATTTAAAAGGAATTCAACTAAACTCTTAGCATTAAGACGTCTCTTAAAATTAGGGGTGGAAGGTGTGTAAGGGGTTATCTTAAATCCCAAAGGAATTCTTGAAATAGACTATGCATGGGGATTGGGAGAGACAACAAACAATCAAGAAGAGGAACTTGTTCTCTTTCAAGGTATTATCTTGTTTCGATCCATGAGGATCAAGAAGGTAATGATATTTGGTGACTCCTCACTTGTCATTGGCCAAGTTAGCAAAGAAAATGTCGATTACACTTCCCCTCATTCCAAAATTATAATGAGAATCCAATGACTCCTCCCACAATTTGAATCTATTAAATTGTTTCATATCCTCTGGACATGTAATCATCAAGCAGATGAAATGGAAAACAAAAGAAATTTCTTTGGGAAAGGGATCATTGTCCAAAATTGGGGGTGATCTCATGACTACTTTAATTCCATGAAACTCAACTTACGAAGAAACATATGGTTATTTTGGCATGAGCATAGCCCGAGCACTTGGCATATGGTTAAAATTGAGGGTGGGAAAGAATTTAGTTCACCTCCTCCTCTAGTACTCTCCACACACTCCAAACATGGTTGAGGTGGTAGTTTTATTATTGATGGGATGGATAATGTTAATTCATGTGGGACAATATATGTGCAGGATGGGGGGTTTTCTAGAACTAATAAAAATTGTTTTTGATATGGTTGACATATGGTTTGGTCTCTCGGTGGCAAGTTTCACAATAATTTTTTTGGTGGTCTAGTCAATGGTGGCTAAGGTAGTTGTTCTAACTCTATTCTTATTAATTCCAAAGGCATTGTAAACCTCCAGTTACTATAGGTCCTCCTCCAAATCAACGTGCTCATGGATGATCACATTTACTATGGCAGGAGTGAAAATTGCGAGGTAAAATAATTATGAAAGGTCATAAGGTCTATCTCAAATAAATTAGAATCCCTCCAGTAGACAATTATGCATTTGATCCAGAGCATGGACATGCAGATGGAGGCTCAATTAGATGAAATGCAATTTTGGAAATGAAAATTGAAGCCCATAACAAAATAATAGATAAACTATCAAAGGATTTGGATGTGCACTGCAATATGATGCTCCAATTTGCTGATAGTTCTCAGTCTCTTGTGGTTGGTCCTACATACTCCATAGACTTAGTTAAAGAGGATTATATGGAAAAAACCACAATCCAACATGCTTTGGCATGCACAAGGGAAGAATCATTAGCTCAATTTTCCAAAAGGACTTGTTATCGCTTGATTTGTCCTTGTGTGATGTGTAACATACCCAACCACCCCTCATCCGGGCATGCTACCTCAAAACACACTTCTTTAACTGATCTCAAATTCTGGAAATAATTAATCCAAAATCAAGCATGAAAGAATGTAATGACCACACATGCAAATAATCAATATCCATGCTACAACATAAAATAAATAAACAGTGTGCCATGCACAACAATAACCAGCAAGCAGACACATTACAAATACATCTCTCATAGATAATAATAATAATACATAGTGGAATATAAATATACAAAAAACACAGAGAGAACTTACCTTTAATTAAATCATCGCTAGCTGGTTGCAGACCAAGGATGTTCCTCCCAACCATAAACATTGTTGTTCCAATTCTCAACAACAGGTCACCCTCAAGCCAAGGCTATGAATCCATGAGGACGAGTCCTAAGACAAATCTAAAACACACAAAAGTTGGCTAATTATCTCTCAGATTTTCCCAACCACACAACAATCCTAATTTCCATCTCTCTTTCCCCTTCATCTTGCACAACCCAAAGAAATGAACCCATTTTCTCTGCCATGTAGTCCCTCAAGTTGTTCCATTTCTCTCTAGGGGTCCAGTGCTACTGGTCAGGAAATATTCATGCTGGAAAATCCAAGGATTCTCAGCTGCGAACATTTCAATCTGAACTACTATCAATCTCATGCCCATATGCATCCATTCCCACCTGGAATGATCCATAATTTATTACATCCATCTAGCAATGGCTCTCCTCCTCCCATCCATGACCGTGCTCAGCCCAAGAGCACACGAATTAGCAAGACTGAATGAGGAAGAATCCCAAGGAAATGATTAACCAAGAACAAAGAACAACCCCCAAACAACCCAAAGATAGGGTTAATATAATTACATGAAATCAAGAACCCCATGGCTTCCCTAAGAAGCTCATATAACTACTTTTCTCCATAAAATCGATTATGGGTAAATAAAATACAATAAAAGACTTAGCCCCTTAAGCCCCCTCTGTCGTGGAATCATAGCTCCCTATCTCTTTTGTCCTTGTTCGTCTTGCAACCATCGATGTATTATGTGTGTGTGTGTGTGTGTGTGTGTGTGTGTGTATTACATTTCTAGGCACTCTGGCCCCTTTCCAACTTTACTGGCTCACCAACCCAAGTCATATTTACATAATACATTCTAGTTCATAGGGATACAACATCAGGGTGTTATATGATGTGTAAGGTCCTCACTTAGGAAAAATTGAAGGCAACTCGGAAAACAAACCCAATGTCACCTGATTTTTCCTTCCCACTCTTCAAGATGATCTAAGATCATCTCTAGGGGGGCTTCCCTATCAAGATTTATTCTTCTAAAGCTTATGGATCCCCAAGGTAAATAATTTTACTAATTCTCTATTTGTATTTGATTTACAATAAATGTTACTATGTTTTAGTGAGGTTGGAAAGTGCTCAAATGATGTGATCATGGGTTTTATCTTTGTTTCAACACTTAACTTGTTTGAGAGCACTCTCTTTTGTGCATTATTTGCAATCTTGAATGGAAAAATCCAAGAGTAATTATGATTTTCTACTTTATTCAAAGAAACAAGGCTTGCTTGGGAGATTGTCAAGCATGAATTTCCAAGAATGATATCTTTACAACCAACATTCAAATAAATTACAAGAAAGGCTATTACACATCTTTGAAATTATGCACCAATATATTTAGTGAACCATTATAATGGTGGTCCGTGTACACATGATTATACCTCATTGGCTTGATATACCTCTTTGTTGTCATGGCATTAGAAACCAATTTCAAAAAATCATATGCTTTTGTTGATATATGATGTGGTGAGTCCAAAAATACCTCCATCAATAACACATGCAATGGAGACAATACCATGTTTCTTGTAAATCTTCACATCATAAAATCCTTCTCAAATCTTGTCCATCAATGTGCTAAAGAAAATGATGAAGAATGTCACTAGGGGCATGATCACTGAGGTAAGTGCTCTAGGATTTGATCATGCATGTTGCTTTGACACTGCCAAGTGACTATAGCTCTTGATACAAAACCCGTCGTGCAACATATATGGTAACATGACCCAAAAAAATGCATAAGCAATCATGGAAGAAGCATGTAGTGGGCATGATCCTTTCTAAATAGACCATTTTTCTTATGTTTTTTTCGATTTATATTTTTTTTTTGGACAATTCATCACAAATTATAGTCATAGACATCATAGAAAACTCATAGAATTCATGAGTAGATTCCATTCTATAGTTCTCTTTTTTATAGAATTAGAGTCTTTGTATTCGTTGGTGAAAATACTTAAAACTTTTGTAACCTTTTGTTGAATGGTTCATATGCAACTTGTATATATCAATACGGTGTTATTTGTTTTTTTTTTTAAGGATGTCTCTTAAAATTGACAAATAAAAAAGGGATTGGAAGAATTCATTTATTTGGAGGGACTTGTTATCATTTGGATGAGAGGTATTAGTCATATTCAAAATGTTATTATCGGGCCTCTTGCTAAGCATCTGAAAGAAATCTATGGACTTTTGAAAAGTATCTCATTCACACACATATATCAAGAACTAAACACAATAGCATATACTCACTCAAAGGAGGCACAATAAGTGGAGGAAGGAGTCTGAAGTTGTAGGAATCACTAGATGTTGTGCTCACTTTATCTTCTCACTCTTTAACTTGAAACTTTTATGAAGATGTAAATTTATAGGGTCCTTGTTTTTGTTTATGTTTTAGCTTGGAGAAAACTATATGTATTTCCTATAAGTTTATATACAAAATGAGTGGGCCCAATGGTTAAGAATATGTGTTCCCTCCTTGGAGGTCACAGGTTGAAATCCAAAGGGGGGTAGGGTATGTATACCTCTGTAGACTTTAGCAGTCAAATCAATGCACAGATGAGGTCCCTTGTCCCACAAACAAGGGGGTACCATACACCAACTTGGTGCCTAGCTTGGTTGTGACCTTAAAAATAGATTATTATTGTTATTATTATTGTTATTGTTATTATTATTATAAAGTCTAGGAAACTCGAAAGAACACACTAATAGATTACATAGTAAGAATCTTTTTGAATAAAAAATATATTTACAACTAGCCTATATGTTTTTAGACAATCTTGAGATTAAGAAGACGTTGATATATCTGAGATTGTCTCTTTGATAAGTGATGTGTGCACCTTAAGAATGTAATTACCCATTCAACTTTAAATAAAGATTACGATTTTTTTCTTTTATAAAAATAAAACAAAATAACAATATTAAAAATTTAACATTTCACAAGAAACCATGATAGCTATTTTAATATAATTTTTAGGATAAATGTGATAGTTATTTGGAATCTAAAATTTCTTTTGTAAACATATTAAATTTTGAAATAATTATAATTATAATTAAGTAAATTAGGTTTAGTCCATGTGGCTGTGGGATGGAGTGTTAGCCTCCACACTCAGGTTCTATTCTAATAAGTGACATGTTGATCTCATTATGAACATATTGTTGTAATGGCTTTGAACCCCATTATTGACGATCTTGTTCCCTAAATAATCTAAAATTTGCCTTGAGTATTATCCTCAAAATAAGAGAAAAAATACCGTGTAGCTCTAACACTTTTGAAATAAGCATTAACTTTTAAAAAACCACCGTCAAATTGAAATGTGAGGTATTAACATTTAGAAACACACCTTAAAATTCAAATGTGATCTATTAATTATGGCAACGGTGTTAATAATTTTAAAACGAGCATAACTTTTGAGACACGCCTTTAATACTTTGAAATGTGAGGCATTAACTATGAACTTGTTTACTAATTTACAAATTCACATCCTCAACTCTACAAATTCCATCTCGAGGGCTGGCTTCATCTCACGAGGAATCTCTCCGATCAGTTCTCCAACATCAATTACCTACACATTCCTCGAGCTCTCAACGGAGAGGCAGATGCTCTCATCAATTACCTACACATTCCTCGAGCTCTCAACGGGGAGGCGGATGCTCTCATCAATTACCTACACATTCCTCGAGCTCTCAACGGGGAGGCGGATGCTCTCTCAAAGAGAGCACTAAATGGAGTGGTGGGAAGACTCTCGGTCTTCCACAGTGAAAATGGGATAGATAGTCCCATATCCTCCATTAACATTTTTGAACGATGATGACTGTCTTTCAACAACAGCAGATCGGAGGCCATCTTCTTATTATTGTTTTGACTATTTCAACACTGCTGTAGATGGTTCTCTTGACCGGTTTAGTCGAGTCTTCCTCCATGTTTGACTTGTCTTTGTTTTGGGTCCTTATCTTTAGCGCTGTTTGATGGCAAATAGCTCACAGCTACTAAAATTGTAAATAAATTTATACACTTCATAAATTTGAGAAAATTTTTATTGGAAAAAAAAAAAAACTCTACAAGGCTATATTATATGTTATTTGTCCTTGCCTCCTAGAGGAATATAGTTTTTGTTGACGTAGTCTAACTACGTTGACTTCACATTATTCACTCCAAATTCGTAACGATATCCAAACTTTACCTTGAAAATTTTCTATTAACTTGATTTACTGTTTAAAACAAATATATTTTTTTATTTATTGAATTTTACAAATCAAATTTTTGATTGGTTTAAAGCTATGTGATGTGACTTTATTTCTTGGGTGTATGAATTAAAAAATAATTAAAAAAAACACTATTTTGGCAAGCTTTGACACTGGCTCTAAACAATGGTGCAGTTGAGGTTTTGGTAGACTCTAACACCAGCTTTGAACACTATTGTAATTTAACCTCAGTGCCTCCTCACCACCTATCATTACATTATAGGATTAAACCACCCATACATTACATTAGTTCCATGGAAGCCTTCGTGTTCCAACTTTGTTTGTTCTATCGTTGTTTTACTTATCTCTTTTCTTTCTTTACATTTTGATAATGGAGCACCAACTCTTCTACAGTGGAATGAAGTTGGTTAGTTGCAACCACTTCACCATTCTAGTATTTTTCAAAAAATGGTAAGTTGTTTAGTTGTTTTGTTCTTATAACTTGAGAATTGTGGACTCTTTAGGAGTGGAGAAGAAGTCTATTCTTTGCAACCAATTCACCATTCTGTAATAGTTTGTATCAGAGTACTATTTTTAAAAATATGTTAAATTGTTTCTTATACAATGAATATTGGCATAAATAAATTCATGCTTATATAATTAAAAATATAAAACAAATGGTGAGAGATTATATACCTCATGTGCGCTTCCTTCCAAGTTCCTTGCATTTTGCATGGCATTTGAATTTGGATGATTTTTTTTGGATTGAAACAAGTTTAAACCTTGGAATAGTTGATAGTAACTCCACGCTCAAACAATTTTGTTATCCATCTTACTAGTGGCATACGCTTATATGCTAAGACAACAAAGAAGACTACCTCCCAACACTTTCAAATGGGTACCAAAATTTCTTACTAGTGGCATATGCTTATATACTAAGACAACAAAGAAGATGGGCTCCCAACACTTTCAAAGGGGTACCGAATTTTTTTTGGTAAGAAATCCATATAAAAAATTCAAAACATAAATAAAAGTTCATAAATGCAATAGTGTTATCATTTTTTCTAATTTTTATAGTGAATACGAATCACCCTCATGAGTATGTGTAACAAGAGTTTCATGGTAGCTTAGTCTCTACCAAGTAGATTTGGAAATGGAGATGATAGCTGACACCCTATAATTATTGATGATGATGATTACTGTAAAACATGAACAATATGTTAACTAGGGGCTAGTTTCATAGTCTTAAAATAAATCAATTTGTAAATATTTTAAATGAAAAAAATTAACACTGATAACTATATCGTCAAAAAGATTGAAATTCAAAGAATTTGACCTAGACTCACAAGGAATGGAGGAAGACGTGTTGCTCCATGACACTTAGTTTATAGATTTGTCATATGTCGTATTGGCCAAGATCTCTGACCACATTTTTACTTTAATGTGGATGTTGTATAGTTTTGAGATTAACCTAAATTTCCTTCCAATTAAGTTAAGCTAACCAAATACAAATTGCATTTTTAAAATATTTAATTTTTCTTTTTGAAAATAAACCTTTCAAATTTAATAATATATATTTTTATATAATATTTATTATTTTACATAATAAGTATAATCTAAATAATATATTAGATAATAAATATAATAATAAATAATATATTAGATAATAAATATAATATAAATATAATAATGCATAATAATAAATATAGTACAACTTTTTATATTTAGATGTGGTGATTGGTGAAATTTATTGATTATGTAATTAATTTTACACATTGAAAGACGTGAAGAAAGCAATAACACTTCAATTCTATCAACCAATTAAAAATGAGAAATATAAATATTTTTATTATATCTAAAAATATATATTTATTTTCTTATGTTAAACATTATATTGCATACATAAATTTATGGTAAAAAAAAATTAATGTCACATGAAAAGCAAACTCATTGCTATAATTCCATGGCAAAAACTAATAAAGAGAGATTATAAACATAAACATAATATATAAATTTACATTTCAAAATTGTCAGACAAAATCAAATATATGATATTGGTTAATGCATGTTAACTATATTAACTAGCATCTCATGAATAGAGAAGAAGGAGTCTAGGAATTTACAATTATTCCACTACAAAATTAATAAAATATCCACAAACAAAAAAATATAATATAATTATATATAGAATTCATCTTTAAGAAACACAATACTTACTACTTGTGAAATGTTCATAATTTTTTTTTCTAAAACATGTTTTCAAATATTTCTCATTGTAATAACATATAAACATAAAAGCTTTATGCAATCTGGGAAATTCAACTTCAAATCTATTTGATGCCTAATTTTTTTTATTATAAATATGTTTGAGAAATTCAACTTCAAATCCATTTGATGCATAAATTTTTTTATTATAAATATGCCTTGTGGTAGCTTTGAGAGAAAGATAGATAGACTAAAAGCAAGGTCCTTGAGATTTTATTAGAAATAAACAATTTCTCTAAGAAACTAAATATATAAAGAAACTTCATCTTTGAATATATAGAGAAACTTCATCTTTGAATGGCTTGTACATTTTGCAGGAACTTTATTATTATACACTCCAGAAAAACACATCTCTCAATCTATATAAAATAAAATAAAATTTGGAAAGAGTACAACCTGCCAATAAGTCAATGGTTGAATGATTTCACTCATAATAAATCACTGGACATTATAACCCACCATTTCCAAGCTCATCCCACTGCCAAGAACAACCCATGTTGGTAGAAAGGTGCACACTAGTAAAGAAACTCAACCCATAACTTGTTATAGTCTAAAAATACCACATCTATGCATCCAAGACATTGGTCGATCCATTTGCATCYTTTGCCAAAACTTACTGCTGAGGTTTCCTTTTAAAAAACCACTTTTTGGATAATGTAAGCGTCTTGTTGCACTATTAGCCTATGTACACACACGTGTTGCATGCTAGTCTGTCCGCATACATACGATTGTTGCATGCTAAGTAGCTCACGTTTACCTCCAAAATTTATAAAAAATATAAAATTGCACGGATTTTGGCAGAGTTTATGAGTTACGGAGGGTTTCCTAACCATTTTACCTCATGTAGCCCTTCCCCAAACTGAATAACCATCTTTTTCTCCTATAAAAAGAGGTCTAGGGGAGTCATTTAGACATATGAACAAGGAGGTAAGAAAACTCTGCCAAAATACATTCCCTCTCATATCCCAAGTTTTGCATCTTGCTCTGAGATATATCCTCAACTTTCCCTTCCATCCATTCTCCTTATACAACCCTTCCTTCCTCCCTATGTTGGCATGTTGGTTGTGAGAATCCTAGGTGGGATTGATGCGCTTGGAGTAACGATAGAGGAGCCCGTACTTGGTTCATGGAGCGGTGTCAGCAAGCAAAGGTTGCAACCTTTCATCTTGTCAATGAATAAAAGAGATTATCTTTGTCTCAAAACTTTATGGGTACATGTTCTTATATAATTTGATCATTTACATCTATATTTAGGATTTTAAGTGATTACTAGAGATTGTATATGTTTTTATGTTGTGTTCTTGGTTTGTTATAGGCCAGCTTTGGGAGGAGATCTGTGATTTAAGAGGTAGTGACAAGTGGAAGAGGTCTGCATCAACCATAAGGATTCAAGGTTCTCTTCTTAACCTTCTCTCTCTCTCTCTCTCTCTCTCTCTCTCTCTCTCTCTCTCTTGTCACTTAGTCTAGATTGTTTTGGGGTAGATTAGACATAAGTTAGTCTTTTAAGGGAGTTATCGCTCTGCCTATTCCTTAGACCCATTTTAGCAGGAATTTCCCCATAGTAGAATTGGTGACTACATTGGGGACTCTCTCTAGGGTCTTAGTGGGAGACATTGGTTTGATTTTATTTTTAATTTTTTCAGAGTGTTCTGAGTTAGGTTGGGTGTCTGGTCACCTTCTGGGTGCCTACCGACTTCCCTTGCCCAAGTTGTAACCTATTCTTTTTTAAAAATGTATAGAGGTGTACGTGCCATGTTATATGTATAGCACCCGTACATATGTGTACTGCTTTATACTCATCTCACATACATACACAAGTTGGTCGTGCACAACATGCATCTCTGTTGTTTTGGAAAAAAAATTCAAAAATATTTTATGTTTCCTACAGGAAACTTGTGGTTCCCAGGTCTTCCTGAGTTCCAAAAGATTCTTTTGTTTGGGGTTTAGACAGTTTGCAGGCTCAGATTGTTTATGAAAAAAAAAAAATCCTTTTGTCTCTCTGTCTTTCCAAGCAACTTTTGTTAGTTTTGCTTTGATTGGAAGAAAAACAAAACCTAGTTTTTATGCTAGTTGGGTCTCTTTCTTTCTTTGCATTGCTTTGCATATTTATTTGAAAAA
Organism: Picea mariana; assembly: GCA_032191745.1. Lineage (NCBI taxonomy): Eukaryota > Viridiplantae > Streptophyta > Pinopsida > Pinales > Pinaceae > Picea > Picea mariana. The sequence continues at coordinate 8,087 of JASDQU010371803.1, read as the reverse complement.
GAAAAAGGAATTAGCACAGGGTTGTTTTTTCTTCTCATCTTGAAAGCATTTCAAAAGAAAAATAAGAAAGAAAATCCTTTGATTTTCTCTTTTGTTTCACTCGAAAATTGCATTGTGCATTTTGCATGGAAATGAGAAAAGATTGCATTTTTAGGTTTGAAGGATTGTTCATGCTTTTTGCTTGAATATCTTTTTCATTTGTAGATTTAATGTAAAGTCTTATTTTCCAGTGTTCTAATAAGTTTCATTTTTGCAAGGGTCTCAAACAACATAAGTTGTACTTCCATTCCTTGAGTAAGAAAATCCCCTAAAATGAACACGCTAATATAAAATATATTAGTAACGCTTTTTCTAGGGTTGACCAATAGCTTAGGCCAGGGCCTTGGATTAGGTGTGGAGAGGTGAACTTTCCAAGGCCAACCAAAACTTAACTTAGGTGTTTGTGCTAGGGTGTGAAAAATCCACCTTGTAATTACTCAATCTAGGAATCTCCTCTCACATAGGAGTCAAACACGAGGCCATGTGGAGGACGA
>JASDQU010371802.1:95219-115333 GCA_032191745.1 Picea mariana | reverse complement strand
TGTTTCTTTAAATTTACAGGAATATGTAAGACGTTTTATATTTTTTCTATATAAATGTCATAAAATTGTGTTCACTACTTTATCTTTACCACATGTTCTTCTTATTGCTTGCCACAGAGGTCGTTACAACTCAAATAGTCCGAACTCCGCTTGTCAATTTGTATATCACATAACTCTGGGTATTCTTTGTAGGCCATGGAACAACAGAGGCCCATTTTTCAACCCACCAACCCGAGAACCCACGATGAAAAAACTGGCTAAGTATGGATTCAGGGCTCCATGCATGATCTATAAAATGTCATCCCCATACTATATAAAAGTAAATATTTCGTATGTATAAAAGTAAATATCTTCCTTATAAAATTGCATCTTTATTATGTATAATTTATGTTGTCCAGGAACCTTTAATTTCATAAATTTCAATTTCTTGTGTCCAGGAACCCTTGTTTTAAGAAAAGCTATTTCGGGAATACTAGTTTTTTTTGTTCTCTTCTCCACGAACCTATGTAACAGACATTACTACTATTTTTTTGTGTTTTTTGTCCACAAGCGTATTTAAAACATATGTAAAGAATATGCAAGTTTGATTGTCAGTTTGTATATCGTGGAACTATCGGTGCTTTTTCTAGGGAACGAAAGAACAAAAGCCCAATTTTCAGCCCGACATCCCGAGAACCCGCCATCCAAAAACTGGCTAAGTATGGAATGAGGGTTGCACTTTGTAAAATTACATATTTTGTATGTATAAATTATGCTATCCAGGAACCTTTCATTTAATAAATTTCAAATTCTATTGTGTCCACGATCCCTTCTTTTAAATAAAACTAAGTCAGGAATGCTATTTTTTTTTGTGTTTTTTGTCAACAAACCTAAGTAACAGACATTACCACTATTTTTTTCCGGTTTCTTCCCACGTACCCATGTACTTCAAATTCCTGCCAATGTGTCTGTACTCCATCGCATTTATTCCCTTTCCCGCTAAAGGAGTGCTAGTAGAGCACACGCGTCGAGCAGGGCATCCAGGAGCGATCCTCTGTGGCACCAGCCAAGTGATGACTGCATGCCACTCCATCCCACCTACCTGTTGGCAACCCCACAATTTTTTTCACCTCTTAAAGCAACGAATAATAAATTATGTAGCTACCTCCACTTCATTACATGAACATTGCTACTTGAAAGATGAGTTTTGGGCTATAAAAGTTTTTTTTTTTTTAGTTCTCATTTTCATGCTTCGTTCATGACTGAAAGCATGAACGAAGCATTGAAACTTATGAATTTATTACAATTGAATTTAAGGATTATTCCCTAGGAGAATAAATGTTCATACAAATCTTTTTAAGAATGATATTTTTCTTTAAGGCTTATCTCATGTCAATAAAGTAGTTGTTTTAAAGTTGCTCATTGTTATAAGGTATACTTTGGACCTTTAAATGATACACCAAGAATCGATTGATGTCAGGCTATGAGTTTGTTTCATGTATAATTCTTGGTAAATCCTTTTTATGGTTGCTATGCTTTGATTTGTCAAGCACCTCTTTTCCTAACCATAAAATGATCAACTCCACCCTTTACACAATGATGATACTCAAACGCATCTGGTTGTATTCTGTACTGTGCTAATAGTGGATGTTTGAAATCGACAAGTCCATCATTTCAATTTAAGTCTCGGGCTTCGTTCTGTACTCTTGGTGATTCATTACACAAAACGCCAGATCCTCGTATGAAACCCCTCATTCCTTCATTTAATCGCGCGAGGGTTTTATTTCCTTGGTTTTAGCCCTAGTTCTTCCTATTTTATGAAACCCTTCATGCTTATAGTGATTTATGTCTGCCCTCATGACTGCTTGTCTGAATCCACATGGCCCATATCGTCCGTGTCGAACCAAATGGCTCGGAAGCTCTGCTTCTTTATGATGACGCAAGGGAATACCTTAAGGGTCAAGGCTGGCTCGAATTTCTTGAGAAATTTCAATGTTACAACTTGCAAGTGGCCCAAGAGTTCTCCCTATCTTTCGATGGATGCCAATACAAAGTGGGTGACATTCAAATTGAAATCACCGAGGAGTTTTTGAGCCAGGTAACAGGTATTCCCCTTAGCGGGCAAAAATGGTTTAAGAATTCCAAGTTAGAGAAGGTGTCGTGGAGTTTGTTCTTTACCTCTAGGAAAATCCAATGTTGTGATAAAGGTATGCCTATATCTCTGTTAAAGACTAGGTGGCACGATTTATTGGCAATTTTAAGGCAGCTCGTTACCTGTGAAGGTCGCTTCGACCTCGTTTTTATTTACCACATAAGACTGTTAATGAACTTCATCGGTTTCCAGTTGAACATGTCTTTCTATTTATTGAGAAGTTTATATAAAATGGCCAAGAGGTATAAGAGACAGTGTTTGAATTCCAGTTTATTTCATCATGGGTTGATCAAGATATTGTTAGTCCATCATTTAAAATTGTAGGGCGACGATTGGGATACTTTCCTATCTCGAAATGGCTTTGTTACATCCATCCCTGTAGAGGTTGATAAGCCCATGTTAGAAGAAACCCCTATCCCTTCCATTGACAGAACAACCTCCTCATCTAAAGAACCTTGTGATAGGGCCATGCTCGATGAGCCTATTTCCGAGCAACAAGAAGTTGACCCAGGAATCATTGAATTTCATGAGCGTGAGCAATACGTCTACCCTAACACCTTTGCAAAAATCATAAACAGACCCTCGTGCAAACTGTCTAAAAACGACTCAGACATAGTTTTTAATAACAAAAGGGTAGGGAGATTAATCTCTAGGATCCTACAAAATAAATCAAAGTCTCATATGAGCTTGATCAAAGAGATTGAGGTCCATGAGAGCTCTAATTCTGAGATCGAGAAATTATTGGCAAGAGAAGACCCAAGTTACCTCAAACCGGATCTCAGCCAAACCTACGATTTCGTAGACAATCTGCCACCATGACTAAAACATAGCAAAGGCTTTCCAGGGATCAAACTCTGTAAAGAACCCACAGATAACAGTGGTAATGGTCTGATGCATGACCATGGGTTTCCTCAACCAACTGTTCCAGATCCACGGTGTGAGGTGTGTTTATTTTGGATAGATAAGTATTACACAGATGTCCCCTCCCTTCAAGCAAATATCAATACCCTCACAACTCATATTGAATCATTAACGAATGAAAACCACAGAGTCAAGATCAGTGCACACAGGGAAGGAAAACGCTTGAAGAGAACTGGTAATGTCATAATAAAAAATGCTGAGTGTGTGAAAGGAGTGGTTAATTATGAGGTTTTGTGAGCCAAATTTAGCATTTAGTTGAAAGGTAAAGATTTGTGTGATTTTGTTTATTTGTTCTTAATTAATATTGATTGAATTGGTTTTCTGTTGTTTAAAATAAGACTAACTACAAAATAAACAGATTCTGTAGCCAGTCTGTTCTCATTCGAAATATTGAAAAATGTTGGTTAAATGAATATCTAAATTTCTTTATTTTCATTTTTTCTTTCAAGATATCGTGTAGCTTGTGGAGACATAATGATATGGAGCATTTCTGGGGTCATTAGCCATTTCTTTGGCTCATTTTGTAAATAGAAACAAACTTTTTATAATCTTAAGAGATCTAGTTTGATATTGAGTGGTTTTAATTACCCTATATTTTTGTAATTAGTAAATCATCCTGGGATTTGATTCTTTCTTGGAAGATAGGATGCTTAGTTTTCCTAAACTCTTTCAATATTACAACTTTTTGTAATGAAACCATCCTCACCTAGGGCAGAAGATGGATGATTAATTTACAAACTTTAATGGAACATCAATACACATTTCGGCTTTAGCTTCTTGTGGATGGTGTCTTGATTTAAGTTTTGTTTATATTGATATAATAATAGGTTTTGATAGCTTTAGTCTTCATGATTTATTATGTTTTGGGATAATTCCTTTATAAATGTTGTCCATAAATGATGCTTCAGATATTAATCGTGCGATCATCTATTCAGCTTCAATTATAGGATTTCTCCTTAATTTTTCGTTGAAAGATTAAATGCAATGTTATTGCTAACAGATTTTTCTTATAGTAATTGCTTGCAATCATGAGATCACAATAACTATTTGTACCACTCTTTCTATTATTAAAATTCAACTGCCAACACAATTGTTCTGCATTTATTCAGAACAAAATTAAGCTTCATTGCAAGTTTTCCTCCTAGACAAGGTGGTTAGATGTCTGATCGTACAGATGTTTGGATGCATATCATTAGCTCGCTAACAAGTTAGCTCATTTACATTTTTCTGCTATTTGTTTATCATCGAAATTTGAATGTATGGTTTGGCTTTTGACTATCCACTCGTTTCCATTTCATAGCATTTTCTTTACTAGTTTAAGACTTATAAAGGAAAAATCAAAAAATATTTTTATGTGCTTTCTTTATCTGCTTCTTCAAAGTGGTCATTTTCACATTGAGTTTCATAAGTTTAGATTAAAACTTGCATCTTGTAAATAATGTCCATAAATAAGAGTTATCTATCTTTTGCTTAAATACACCTACTACAGTTACATTAGAGCATATGTATGTATATATATAGTGTTTAGTAATTAGATAGTTATTTCTTTCTTTTGTTTGTTTCTTATTAGGATTCTTAGATTGGCTAACGGAGCCATTAAAAATGTCAGAACGAGTTATACCAAACGTCTTGGGTTACTTAGACAACCTCAGACCAGACTCATTCTTCCAATTGACGAATGATCATTTTCATCCGTCAACAAATGGTGCTAGAAGGAGGGCCTGAATACAATTGATGGCACGTGGAAGTCGCAAGACTCCTCCCCCACACACCCACTCCCCTATAGTAACAAGGAGTCATTCTGACAAAAACGTTACCTCTCAAACAACAACTATCTCAAACGAAAATCCACAGATTATCGTTGAGCCAGTAACACCAAACCCTCAAGGTTCCGATGTACAAGAAATTGTTCGCCAATCACTTCTAAGGACACACGGTGCTTTGGCCCGTATCAGACAAACTGGTCGCCCACTGGATCAACCTCTATATTTCTCTGATATCATAGAGAAACTTGAAGGCATTGGTCTGCTCCTAAATCCCACAGATCTGGATCACACCTCCACTCCTGGAGCCAGAGGATCTGGTATCCCACCTTAACCACCTCATTCATCTCCTTCCTCTTCAGGAGAGGATTAATCTGACGAAGGAAGTTCTTCATCTGAACCATCTTAGCCTTCAACACCACCTACGCCCATGGAAAGTCAAAAAAATCCCGCAAGACCTTGGCTCGATCAAGATGTTGTGGCCATACCTAGACCCCAACACCCTTTACCTAAACACCCGGAGAAATGGCTACCTAAATTCGATCCAGACTCTAAGAAAATCGACAAGGATCACATAAAGAAATTCATGCTAGCCATTAGACTCTGAAGCGTAGAACATGAAGATGTAGTATGTAGACTCTTTCCTTACACGTTTGAGGGAAATGCCTCTACATGGTATTTTTCCCAACAACCTCACACCATTGTATCGTGGGACAAATTCGAGTCCTGTTTCCTTGAAAATTTCAGAGATGATAAATCTCTGGAAGTCTTAGTCATGGAACTCTCTAGCTTAAAGATGAACCCTAAGAAAAAAGTAAAATATTTTAACCAAAGGTTCCTCATGTTAAAAAATCAAATCCCCGTTGATTCAATGCTCGCTGAAAATCTCATTGTCGCATATTACACCAAATCTCTACACCAGAATGTAGCAATTTGGGTTAAAAGGTATAAGAAGGAAACATTACTGGAAGCCTTCAAGGAGGCAAGCCAAATCAAAAAAGATATTTTGAGCCTAAAAGATAATCTTAGTAATGAGGCAGAGATAACCCTGTCTTCTAAGAAGAAAATAGAAATTCTTCCTAGACATCCCCAAACCAAAACTCAATTAGAGAGCTCAGATTTGGAAAGTTTACAAAAGGTCATCTGGAAATTATCAAATCAATTCGTAGACTTGAGGAGATCAGTTGAAGAAGCATCTTCAAGCAAAGGAACTTACAAACCTCCTTTTAGAAAACCTTTTCCCTCAAACCGACCAAACCCAAACCCTGAAGGCCTGAATTTTGAAAGCTTACAATACGCTATACAAAAAATCCTTGAAGCACATGATAACTTAGTTCCCCCTAAGAATTCTGAATATGTGGTTGAAGAATAAACAACCGAAGAAGAGGAATCGTCTCCCAATATCTTCGGGCATTTTTTTGACAGAATCTTTCAAGTCAATTTTGAAACCGTCCATCCTTACAATACTAGAAGCAAAACTCAGAATAAACCCTCTTCTGAAATAGGAAATAATGTGCCTTAGAAAAAATTTAAACAAACTGAAACAAAATAGAATTCAGCAACCCCAAGTTTAGAATATGATTTGATTGAAGACCTAAAGAAACTTAGAGCTAATATTTATGTTTATGAACTTTTGAAATTTCCTTTTCTTCTGCAGAAAATGCTTCAAAACATTGCAGAAAACAGTAAAAACAGTAATCTGAACAACAAGAAAATTGCAGAAATCGGTCCTAAAACACCTCAAAAGGTCCCTACTAAAACAACACTTGAACCCTCAGATAGAAGAGACCTCACTAAAAAAACTGTATCAAATGTAGATAAAGTAATCTCAGGGACAACGACTAAAAATCCGCAAAGTTCTGCTGTTAATACTCGTAAAAATGTCCCACCTTTTTTATTAACTTTTGAAATTTTCAATAGAAATGTACATAACTACATGGTAGATTCTAGCGCATCATCAAATGTAATTCCTTTGTCTGTCTGCCAAAAAATCAATGCTGAAGTTCAACCTTCCAGTCTAAAAATCATGCAACTCGATCGGATGAATGTTAAGATAATTGGTGAATTAAAAAATGTACTTGTTAGGCTATCCTCTAATCCTAAGGTTCACCAATTATTGATATCAATGTTGTTGACATCCCTGAAGTGTACGGTTTATTTTTAAGCAGGGATTGGTCCGAATAGTTGCATGGATACTTTGCGACAGATTGGTCCCATTTGTGGCTACTAGAGAATGGAAAGCCAAACAGAATCAAGATTAATTGTGAGCATTACCTCAAGCACATCGTGACTGATTTAAATGATGCTAATGAACCATTTACTTCTTCCACTAATTCACTCGAAATGCAGGGAATGAAAACCTTTTTCGGTAACTTCATGGCGGAAACTTCCATCATCACTGACCCAGAACAACAATTGGAACTCGTGACATGCACACAGTCAGCAGCTCTACCTAATGTGCCTAACACGGCCGATGAAACTCACATATGGCCTCTCTACTTCGATGGATCCAAATCTAAAGAAGGAGCTGGTGCAGGATGTGTACTCATCGACCCGACAAGTAATAAAACTTTGATCGCTTGTCGATTAGAATTTGAATGTACCAACATCACCGTCGAATATGAGGCACTTCTGCAAGGACTCAATAAGGCAGTAGATATGAATGTACATAACTTAATGGTATTCGGTGATTCGAAAATTGTGGTTAGACAGGTAAGAAATTCCATACATTACCTATCATCACACCTGAAAAGTTATCAAGATGAGGTATGGAATCTAATGCACAAATTTTCCGCATTTAGCATTAAGTCCATTCCAAGATTAAAAAACTCTGAGGCTGACTTGTTAGCTTACGTCGCTTCCAAACTTTTGCCAACAGAAGGTCTTTCTGCAAATGCATTTTTGATTGAGTTATTGTTTAGACCATCAGTCCCAGACAACGTCACTAACTGGAGAGTGTTCGATGATGATCAACAGATCATTAGTTTTTTGCACATGGAGGACACTTTTCGAGGTGCGGTTATCAATGAAGGAACCCACGATGAAGATCTTTTCAATTTTACGATAATATCAGACTCAAGGTCTCCCAAATCAACATCAGATCTAGTAAATTCTATCCCTAAATCCATGGTAAGATTAGAAAAGTTTTATGATTTGCATGACAAATTCAGGAAATCAGTAAATTGTAAAACAAATAGTTCTTCCTTGACCCATGAAAAAGTAAATATAGGGACTAAAGATAATTCACAATGTATTAATCTGGGAATGGGATGTTCTAAGCAAGAGAGGTCAGCCTTTATAAAACTATTTAAAGAATTCAAGGATGTCTTTTCTTGTACATACGATGATTTAAAATCTTTTGACCCTAACATTATACAACACATCATCCCCATGAAACCCCAGACTCAAACTTTTCAGCAGAAGCTGAGAAAGGTGCACCCTAAGCTCGAACCCACGGTCAAGAAAGAACTAAACAAATTATTGAATGAAAAGATAATCTTCCCAGTAAGACACACACAATGGGTATCTAATCTTGTCCCTATAAGGAAGAAAAGTGGCGAAATTTGGCTCTGTATCGATTTTCGAAACTTAAACTGAGCGTCTGACAAAGACAACTATCCTGTTCCTCCAATGGAACAAATTCTTTAGCAGGTATCCGGTTCTGAAAGATTGTCACTACTAGATGGTTTTTCAGGGTACAACCAGGTCCTCATGTCTCCCCCAGACCAGTTGAAAACCACTTTCCGTACCCCATAGGGTACCTACGCCTACAGGAAAATGCCTTTTGGACTTATAAATGTCGGGGCCACTTTCCAGAGAGAAATGGATATTTCTTTTTGCGGTCTCATCAATCAATCCATAGTGGTCTATCTTGATGATGTTATTGTTTTCTCCAAAAATAAGAGAGATCACTTATCCCATCCGAGGTATGTTCTACAATGATGTCGCAAGTACGACATATCTCTAAATCCTAAGAATTCTATCTTTGCAGTAGAACAACGAAAACTTCTCGGATTCATAGTATCCAATGAAGGGATGATTATTGATCCCAAAAGAACTCAAGCCATTGCCAAGCTTCCTCCTCCCTCCTCCAAAAAATCCATGCAATCTTTTCTAGGTCAAATAAATTTTGTCAGAAGGTTTGTCCCGAGTTTTTTAGAAATGGTAAGGCCATTGCAAAACTTAATAAAAAAGGATGTTCAATATCATTGGGGACTGCAGAAAATTCAATCTTTTGACTCCATCCAAAAATCCATAGTGGAGGCTCCCTCCCTAATGAGCCCTGATTTTTCACAAGATTTTGCTCTTTATACATTCGCCTTTGATCGATCTTATGCCGCTATGTTGACCCAAAATAATGCTGAAAGAAACAAAATTCTCATTGCCTTTATGAGCTCAACCTTCAAGGGAGTAGAGATTAATTACCCAGCTGTAGATCAATAGGCTTATGCTTTTTTTAAACCAGTAAAACAATTTTGATCATATCTACTGAAATCCAGAACTAAAGTCATTGTGCCTTACCCTGCTGTCAGAAACTTGTTAGTACAAAAGGAACTGGGTGAAAAATGGGCAAACTGGATGACATCGTTACAAGAGTATGAACTCGATATTACCCCTACGCAAATTGTCGGAGGCAAAGGTCTATGTAAATTAGTGGTTGATTCAGTTGAAGAGAAGTAGAGTCAAATAAATGTTTTAACTGAAAATCAGCATAGTCAAAGTCAAATCTGTTGTGCATAAGATGTTGCTAATTCTTGGTTTGATGACATTAAGTTTTATCTAACACACGGTTCTCCTCCTCACCATCTTGATTCGAAAAAGAGAAGGGCATTAAAACTAAAATCTACACCTTTCCAGCTGGTAAATGGCATATTATTCCATAAAATTTTTGATGAAATCCTTATGCGTTCTCTGGAAAGAGATGAAGCAGATAAAGTGTTATCTGAATTTCATACAGGAGAAGTTGGTGGGTACTTTGGTGGAGACACTACTGCTCACAAAATACTAAGAGCAGGGTACTATTGGCCCACGTTATTCAAAGATGCCCATACATTATGTCGTAAATGCATGATCTGTCAAAAGGCTTCTAGACGAGTGCATAAGGCAGCATTTCCGCTGCAACTTGTTTCGGTAGATTTCCCTTTTTAGCAATGGGTTCTTGACATCATTCTCCCTATCAACCCCACTTCCTCGCAAGAGCATAAATACATCATTACAATGACGGACTATTTTACCATATGGTCCGAGGATGCACTATTAAATGTGGTAAACACCAGTCAAGTAATATCTTTCCTTAATTCAAACATCATTACTCGATTCGGTATTCCTAAATGTTTGGTCTTCGATAATGCTTCCTATTTTTCATCCCTTGATATGAGTGCCTTTTCTTTAGAAAAAGGGATAAAAATGAAATATTCTGCTAGCTAATACCCCCAAGGAAACGGTTTAGCATAATCAACAAGAAAAAACCTGATCAAAATCATCAAGAGGACAGTTTCTGAAAACCACAAAAACTAGCACAACACGCTTTTTAATGCAATCTGGGCTGATAGGGTGACTCCAAAAACCATTGTTGGTAATTCCCCCTTCTTTCTCATCTATAGAAGAGAAGCAATTCTCCCTCCTCATGTCCTGCTTCCCTCGTTGCAGTTATCATAGAAAGTTCAGGAAGGGAATTGTCCTCCTCTTGAAAGTCGCATTAACGCTTTGTTGAAATTAGAGGAAGTAAGAACACGAGCAAAAGAAAGATTGAATCAACATCAAATTATTGTTAAAATCTAGTTTTATTCAAGTTCTGCCTCGGATAGGAATTTCGAGGTGGGAGATTTAGTGCTCAAATGGGATAAACCTCATGAAGGAAAAGTGGAACATTCCAAGTTCCAAAATCTGTGGTTAGGACCCTTCTTGATCGCTGAGAAACTAGGTCTCAGCTCTTTCCACCCACAGAATTTAGAGGAATAGACAGACACCTTCCCGGTGAATGGACAAGCTCTCAAAAGGTATTTTTCATGATGAGTCCCAAATACATCTTTTGTACATATTTTTTCTGTTTTGATTTTGTTTTGTTTTCTGTTTTTTGCTTCTGCTTCAATTTTCTTTTGTTGTTTTTTTTATCGTTTTCCGGTTAAAACATGCCTGTATCACAGTTTAGTTCAAGGAGGGAAACCAGAATGCCTCATCCTAAAACAGTAGTCAAGGTCTGTCAGAGCATCAATTGCTGTAATTTTCCTGAAATGCGGACCAACTAAAGAAGTTTCTCTATTCAAAATAGATTTCGTGGTTTCACTTTACAATTATGAGCATACACGACTGTCATTAAAAGCTCTTTACGTTGTCCCTGATTTTAAGAAAGAAACTCAAGGATTCCTTCCTGTCCTCAAAAAATTAGTTTCATCATTAAACTATTTTCAGATCATGATGAAGGTTATCATGCAAAAAATTAAAAGTCTGGAAAATAACAAGTGTTTTAAAAACCGAAATTTTCAGCATCACCCTGCTCTTTTGAATGTCTATAAATTTATATCAGATTGTGAATAATTTCTTGAGATTTGTGGGAAGTGTTTGTAAACCCGCCAAGATACTGAAGAGGTCTACTGGAAGTGGGTAAATGCATGCATGATTCCAAGACAACTTCACTGGGGTACTGAACAGACCCACTGACAGTGAAGCAATGTTGGGTTCAAGAAAAATTCTCAGGTATAAATTTTGATATTGGTCATAAGCATCCTGCATTTTGAATTGAGATTTCTTGGACATGGTAGATGCATCAGAGTGGGTTAATTGACATCCCTTTCGAGGCTGGATGCCTGCTGGCAACAGTGGCCTTGTCAACGGTATCAGAGCCATTGACTCCAACATCATTGCTCTCATTTTTTAAAATTTGTCACCGGATTTCATTTGAACAGAAAGATGTCTGAAGCTAGACCGTGTAATGATTGTCAAGATGCTTGATTCCCTTTAGCTGTTCTTTGATCTGAAATCATTCTAACAGTCCTAACATGAACTCGTCGGTGATATAGAGATAACTGCTTCTCCCAGTAAGTCTCCATTGTTGGCAGCCCCACAAATTTTTTCACCTCTTAAAGAAATGAATAATAAATTTTCCAGCTTCCTCTGCTTCATTACATGAACATTGCTACTTGAAAGATGAGTTTTGGGCTATAAATTTTTTTATTTTTTTAGTTCTCATTTTCATGCTTCGTTCATGACTAAAAGCATGAACGAAGCATTGAAACTTATGAATTTATTACAATTGAATTTAAGGCTTATTTCCCAAGGAGAATAAATGTTCATACAAATATTTTTAAGAATGATATTTTTCTTTAAGTCTTATATCATGTCAATAAAGTAGTTGTTTTAAAGTTTCTCATTGTTATAAGGTATACTCTGGACCTTTAAATGATACACCAAGAATCGATTGATGTTAGGCTATGATTTTGTTTCATGTATAATTCTTGGTAAATCCTTTTTATGGTCGCTATGCTTTGATTTGTCAAGCACCTCTTTTCCTAGCCATAAAATGATCAACTCCACCCTTTACACAATGATGATACTCAAACGCATCTAGTCGTATTCTGTACTTTGCTGATAGTGGAAGTTTGAAATCGACAGGTTCATCATTTCAATTTAAGTCTTGGGGTTTGTTCTGTACTCTTGACGATTCATTACACAAAACGCCCGATCCTCATATGAAAACCCTCATTCCTTCATTTAATCGCACGATGGTTTTATTTCCTTGGTTTTAGCCCTGCTTCTTCCTATTTTATGAAACCCTTCATGCTTACAGGGATTTTTGTCTACCCCCGTGACTGCTTGTGTGAATCCACATGGCCCCTGTCATCCGTGCCGAACCAAATGGATCGCAAACCCTGCTTCTGTATGACGACGCAAGGGAAGACCTTAAGGGTCAAGGCTGGCTCAAATTTCTTGAGAAATTTCAAGGTTACAACTTGCAAGCAATCGAGGAGTTCACCTTGTCTTTCGATGGATGCCAAGCCAAAGTGGGTGACATTCAAATTGAAATCACCAAGGAGTTTTTGAGCCAGGCAACAGGTCTTCCCCTTAGCGGGCAAAAATGGTTTAAGAATTCCAAGTTAGAGGAGGTGTCGTGGAGTTTGTTCTTTACCTCTAGGAAAATCCAGTGTTGTGATAAAGGTATGCCTATATCTCTATTAAAGACTAGGTGGCATGGTTTATTGGCAGTTTTAAGGCATTTCGTTACCTGTGAAGGTCGCTTCAGCCTTGTTTTTCTTTACCACATAAGATTGTTAATGAACTTCATCAGTTTTCAGTTGAACATGCCTTTCTATTTATGGAGAAGTTTATATAAAATGGCCAAGAGGTATAAGAGAAAGTGTTTGAATTCCAGTTTATTTCATCATGGGTTGATCAAGATGTTGTTAGTCCATCATTTAAAATTGTAGACGATTGGGATACTTTCCTATCTCGAAATGGCTTTGTTACATCTAGCCCCGTAGAGGTTGATAATCCCATGTTAGAAGAAACCCCTATCCCTTCCATTGACAGAACAGTCTCCTCATCCAAAGAACCCTATGATAGGGCTGGGCTCGATGAGCCTATGTCCAAGAAATAAGATGTTGACCCAGGAATCATTGAATTTTATGAGCGCGAGCAATACGTCTGCCCTAACACCTTTGCAAAAATCGTAAACAGACCCTCGTGTAAACTGTCTAAAAACAACTCGGACATACGGTTTTTTGTGAGTGGGAAATCCCTCTATGGACTAGCATCTAGGGTTAAATTATGCATGCAGAAAAGACCTAAAGAATCCTATTTTCTACCGTCATCCCAGACCTAATCCCCATTATTATTAAGCAAATATGTAGTTAAGTGAGCGTACCTTATCTCAGACGTTTGATATCAATCCTTCTTCACACTTGATTGCTCCTTGACTACAACTCTCCTCTACAGCTGACCTACATTCACACAAGATACAAAACAAACTCTACATGCATTTGATCTAAATATTAATGGGTTAGAGATTCAAACATGTGTTCAATAAACTATGAACACCTCATATGGCGGGACGGGAAAAATACTTATTTATTACCAACTTTAATAAATCAACTTACAGTGTCGACGCTAGCCACTGCTCCACGAACCTGGTCCTGGGCTCCTCTTCAATTGTCCTCCAACTTCTTTTCTCTGTATCTCTTCTTGCACAAGGATGGCTAAAGGGTTGGGAGAAAGGGAATGTGCAAATGGGTATAGTTTCTTTACTATGATTCTCCTCTTCCAAATGGGACCCCTAACCCTTCTTTTATAGGCTAGAAGAAGCTAGGTATTTGGTCGAACCCTTGACCATGCATGGCCAAAAGGTTTAGTTAACTCACCCAAAGTTGTGTGTTCTGTCGGCAACTTTCCTTTTTTTGTGCTTTTGTAGGTACACGCGGGCTATATTAGGTCAGCTAGCATGTACACATGTGCAATAATAGAGTAGGGCACGTGGGCCTTTATAAAAGAGGTTTTTAAGAAGAGTTGTTCAACAGTGTTTTGCCAAAGAAGGAATCTGAGATGGCCTGATGCCAGGTAAGCATGTCTGGTGAAAATAGGGTTATAACAGATGCCCCCTAATGTGTGAGGTCAAAATAACATCTGATGGCCAAAATACATTAATAATTTTCATCGATGTGCCGAACAAGTGGGCACAGGGACCAGGAATCGGGAGGTGTCGTCTGCAAAATAACAATTATCTCACCGAGGCGGGCATACCCATGCTCGGGATAAAATAGAATCATGACTACCAATCAAATACACTGTAGATCCATGTCATATAACTTATATAAAGTGTATCCACAAACAATACACAGTGGAGCTACATCTCGAAATTGAAAAGATATACATGTAGAGTATCCATCTTCTCAGAAGCTGATAAGGCCCGATGGCTGGAGATGAGGTCTTCAGAGCTCGAGCAACAACTTCAAAATCTTCAAAACTCAAGTAGGAGTGTAATATGAGTGTACGACTTCACTACCCAGAGGTCTTTGATGGCTTGTCGGTCATGGACTAGAGAATCTTGATGATCAAATTGAAGGCTTCATTGATTTTGAACAAAGACTTGATTGGAGGTTCAGGATGGTTGGGTATGAGGGAAAGAGAAAAAATGTAGAGGGGCCGACTCAGGCTTGGTAAAAACTTCCCTTGGACAACAACATGACAAATGATGAGACTCAGGCAGTATGGCATTAATCATAAGTTTACGAGGCAGGAGGCAATGAAAACTCTCCATATGTTTGGAAGAATAACCAAACGGAGGAGGACACAACTCTATGTAGCAAGAACAACTTCCTAAGGTTGTATTAAATCCCATAGTTTGACGAACAAACAGACATATGTGCTTTATCCAAGGGAGACTTATTGTGCTGCCAATAAAGAAAATAATTTTCCCTTCCTCTTTTTGGGGTATATTTGATTTTTTTTTGTCTTTTTCAATGATTTTGGAAAAAAGAATAAAATCTTGTTACGTTACAAAGGAGGATCGAGTGTCGCAAACATACTAGTTCCAAGCGCACGGAACACAGGGATGCTCAGGGGAAAGGGACATATGCAAGAAAAGGACACTCGGAAAAAATCCTCCAGGGGCCAAAGGTGTCAGGACGCAGAGACAAAGTGCTACAGGGCTTGTGTAAAGTATGCTTCAGATGGTTCAGTTGAGAGCAACATGGAGCTGACATTTAGACCAAAGACACAGATATGCAAACGCGGTAATCAAAACACACAATGGTAACGTCCTTCGATGTAAGTTTAATGAGCCCAGGGAAGGCAATCTCAGTGGTTTTTCATATTTAGAGAGTCTAAAAAAACATAAAAGGAGACTCTATTGGGGTACCTTTTTCAAAGGTAGTCTAGTCAGTTCGAAAAAGGGGTAAATTAGCACCGACAAGACGTCTATTCAAAACCATTTTAATGAGTGTGATAAAGACAAGATCACTCGGCCATTTTTTCATTTTTAAGGAGTCTGCAAAAAGATTAACTATGGACTCCGTTAGGAAAGTCCTTCTAGACCAGTTTAACGAGTGTGAGAGAATAAGGTCACTCGACGATCTTTTCAATTTTAGGGAGTCTGAAAAGAGCTTAACTATGGACTCCGTGGGAGTTCCTTTTTCGTAAATTTAGTCCCCCAGGCCTGAAAAAGGGTTAAAATGATAGCTGAGAGTACTCTTCTAGAGAACTGAAGTTCTATAGAGTATACCTTTGTTCGTACAGTTGACTGTCCAGACCGAAAAAGGGGTAAACTACCGTCGGACATACATGACTTCAAATTGCAGTTTAACGAGCGTGAAAGGCCACAAGATCACTCGACAATCATTTCATGTTTAGATGGTCTGAAAAGGGCTTAAAATAAGACCCATTATATGTTTTGGGAGTCCTAAGGGCGAGGTCAAGAGTGAAAAGGAATCATGCAAATGAGGCTCAAACTCGTAATCAGGAAAAACAACAAGGACTCCCGAGCCTACAATTATTAGAGACAGCATGGACACCATAATGCAACTAGAATCTACCTAGGGCATCCATGTTCCGGTAAGCTCTACCACCAACTCACGACACTTCTAAAGCAACAATGATGGTTTCATGTCGCAACCTGATGGGATCGATCCTATGGCAAAGGGATAAAGACAACGAGATACAAAAGTCAGGGTATAAACCTAACCTATATTCTCAAGTTGATCATCTGAGATTTTTCCACGGACCGTCAAAAGTTACCCAAAACTCCAAAAAATTGTCCCGATACCCGATCATACCCCTCCAATGCAATTCCTGGATCACTCTAAATGATTTTTGTTTTAAAGAAAATGATAAGGGGGGCCAAAAAAGTGACAAGAAGAAGCCAAAAAGTCTATAAATAGAAGTTGACAACTCATTATCACCATTGTTGATTTGGAAATTGACTCTGGAGCCAAAAAACCCCCTTTGACAAAAGTGGTGATTCCAGGAGCTACAGTGGATGAAATGACCTTCTGTCTGGACCAAGTACAAACTCTCTTATCTTGTAATTTAAATCTTTACTTTTTCTTTAGGCTCCATTTTGGGGGGGGGGGCGTCGACCTTCAAAAGGTCGGCCCTAGGTCCACGTGACCTGTCTCAGGATAGGCCACATGTACATTCGGGCAGAGTAAACCCTGCACGCGTGTACATGGGAATGTCAGCATTATAGCCCATGTGGACCCCCTTATTGAATGAAAAAGGTTTAAAAAGCAAGGGTTAACTCTCTTGAACCTTGGTGTTTTGTAGGATGTATGTTCACTGGAGAGAAAGAGAGCATGAGGAGGTTAGTGAGTTGGCCGGGGAAGACCCCAATGTTGTGGCTGCCTTGATGCAATGTGGGTTGCTCAAGTTCTTCTTATGTCATTTTATGCAGGCACAACCTAGGCTACTGAATGCCTTGGTTGACTATTGGCATCCAGATGCAGAGGCATTCATGTTAGAGGGGCAGTTACCGGTGCCCACGACCAAGGACATATATTTTTTGACTGGCCTCTCTAGGAGAGGAGAACTGGACAACTTCTGGAGTTTTCCTTTGGGGCCGCATAACATAGCGGAATTGATTGGTCTTTACTGTGAGGTTGGTACAGACGGCTTGAGCTCACAGGTTCCCATAAGCAATATTATTGACTTATCGCTACAGGAGATAGTGTTTCTTATTGGGCGAATCACTGGTTCTGCGGCTCTACATCAGGTGTCTCGTGCACAGATGAGCTGTGCAGTCCAGTGCTTAAATGCACAAATATTTGATTGGAGCACAACATTGTTAGAGTGTATGAAGAGGCAGTTGACAGATTGTTGATTGCGGACTTAGATGAACTTTGGGTTTGGGACCGTTCTATGCTCTTTCTTCTTTGAGAGAGTTTCGAGCTTTAGTCCTCGAGTAGTGGTACGAGGACATCAGGCCTCTCTTCCTGCTATGTGTAGATGGACAGTGTTACTGTCACGACAGGGTGGTGGAAAGACCAATGATTTATTCGATGATGATTTCTTCATGTGGTTGTCGCGACAGATCCCAATCATCGAGGATTATCCTTATTCTGGGATTGATTTTTCGAGAGATCATGAGATACCAGTACCTCCTAGTGATGAGCGAGGAGAGATGGGTAAGTTTCCATCATTCATTTTTTTTTGTTAAACATATGTAATTTTTATGTTATTTTTGTTATATATCATTTTTTTTATACCAGAGTATTTGACAGATACGTGTTTGTTGTGTGCAGATGTGGGACCAGTGCGACCTGCTGACTATTTGAGGAATAGGTGTCGTCCTCAGCTAGGGGCCGCACCTACCGTCACAGGGGGACCAACAACAGTAGGATATCTTCCAGCCAGGGAGGCTGAGTGTTACACATTATTTTCGTCATCCCTATGATCGTTAATGATGTAAACCTATTTTTTTCTTTCAGAAGGGTCAGTGGCCTAAGTTCCTAAAGAAAGAAGAGAGAAGAACTTTTCCTGAGAAAAGAAGTTGCATTCTCCTGTGTAAAAACCTTATTAAAAAGGAGGTTCGTAGGCTGCCTATGTATTAGGGTGCGAGAATGCCTGATTCTCGCAGGCTGCATCATAGCTAGGGTGTGAATTGTTCACAAGCTGCTCTATAGGCAGGGTGCGAGAATGCCTACACGTGGGAAAAATGAGCGTTTTCTCGAATCTTCTAGAAGGAGAAACTTCCATGGTGAGGTGGCATCCGAATGGTTTGGATCTTACTCACTTTCATGATTTAGTGGGATCATCCTAACCTCCTTACCATATCCTCTTCAACTTATAAAAGGAGAGGAATTCTCATGGAGAAAGTTAGCTTTTGGGTTCTTGAGCTTGTTAGCTTTGGTTGGATTGGAATTATCAGCTTGGTTGGAGTGGCTTTGAGATTTGCTTTGTCAAGATAGATTGTGAGTAGATATTAGATCCATGGTCTTAGAATCCTTGGAGCAAGAAGTGTGTGGGGAATGAAGGACAGTTGGAAGGGACCTTACAACATCAAGGCCATGGTTGTAATCTCTCTTTCACATTTAATATGATACAGTAATATGATTCTTTCCTATAAATCTTGTTGTGTTTTATTGTATGATTCCTTGATCACATACATAGGTTTATATTGAGTTTATGCTATTGCTATCAATTTGGTTGGTTGCATTATTTTGCAGGATCATCATTGTATGAGCGTTGGAACAGAACTAGGATGGCGATGGCGAGAGGAAGCGACATTTAAACGGTATGTCACCCATCCCTCTTTAGTTAGTAAATTCAATATCTAAAAATTAAAAAAAACGTCATGTTCTTGTGTGTTTTGTTCTAGATCTAGGTGGATCTAGGGAGATCTGTTAGTGTCCGCACCTACCGATTAGTTCGATAAAAAAATTGGCAACTCCACCGGGGACAGATTGTTTCCTAGTTAGTCTAGTTTCCCTTGATTTGATTGCTTGTTTTCTGGTCTTTGAGTCTGTGGAAGATCCATCCAGACTCTCTAGATCTGAAAGTTCACTCAAATTTAGCCCTTTTTCAATTTTTTGCTTGTTTACAGGCATTCTC
The DNA here is from genome assembly GCA_032191745.1 of Picea mariana. NCBI lineage: Eukaryota > Viridiplantae > Streptophyta > Pinopsida > Pinales > Pinaceae > Picea > Picea mariana. Next base: position 95,983 of record JASDQU010371802.1, on the reverse strand, counting down.
ACATTGTACCCTTTAGTGGCCTATGAGAATCATTGATGTTCGCACCCTATTGTTCAGTTAGGTGTGAACGTCTTGCACCCTACCAATGTCTAGCCTGCGAGAATACCTAATTCTTGCACTGCACTCTATTGCTAGGTTGAGAACTTGTTTGTAAACTTTTTTGGATTGGGTCTTTTCATCTTTTGATGACCCAGTTTTGCTTTGATCAGCTGGATTGAACTTTTGGACCCTATATTGATCTACTTACAGTCTTCTTGAGATCCTTTGAGTTGCTTTTGGCCACTTTTGCTTTGTTTGGTTTTGAAGGATTAGTCTCTTTTTTTTAGTGTCTTTTAGTTACAAAGTGTGTGCTTTCTTTAGAATTGTTTGGGGAAAGATCAAATTTCTTCTGGATAGTTCGCTTTAAAAGAAAACTTTTAGTTTGGGTTTCTTTGTTTTAAGAAAGTTCATTATTTCTTTTAGTGAAATTTTTGAAACAAAAAGATTTAATTTCTTTCTTTATATTATATTGGGGGCATCCTTGCATTTTAAGTAGCGAAATTGCATGATTCTTGGCGTTTTTTTATCTTAAATTATGAAAAATTTTCCCCCTCATGGCCGGGGGGCATGAATCGTGCATTGGTGTTCAGTACCTTTTTCTCATTTCTTGAGAATCTTGATATTGATGAGTTTAATATATTTTGGGACATCGTGCATATGGGAATGATAAATGTTTTCTCCTTCTCGTAGCATAGCTTTCATCGAAATAAAAAGATTGCATCTTC